>JAHDVE020003354.1:0-112805 GCA_022606495.2 Halesus radiatus | reverse complement strand
ACAGTTGTTTTTAATTTTTTGACTACCGGACTAGGCACATGCCCATGTTGCGGCGGTCGGATATTATATCACACTTCCAAGTACACAGTCAAGTATATGTCAAACTGGGTTAATGTTATTTGAAGTCCTTTTGACAAACTTTGTTGTATGCGAAAATCAATAAAATCGTACAAAGGAATATTTTATAAAGATATGAATCCTATTAATATGTCAATAATGAATTCGTACATATTTCATTCAGAGTGCCCTATTGACGATATTACTTGTCTGCACTAGAAGTTGCGAGCGGACAATGTGGACTGCGGACTGGGGCTGTGGGCGTACTGCGGCATTCCGGAGAGACGATTCCTCTGAAGGAGCTCCATAGATTTCCCAGGAGATCGGTCGTGTGTTATTATTAAAGCCGTATTTTGGGCGCAGTAGAGTATTCTATGATCAAACTGCGGTATATGAACAAACATTAATATTTTTCCAATTTAACAAAAAAAAAATTATTGAATATTATTTATTACATACAATGGGTACTTGTACCCGCTAAGTCACTGCAAGAAGCTTGTCAGCAGGAGTTTAGTTCAACAATATTATATAATACAACAAAAAATAACAGTTATACGAATGTAGAGCATAATTAGAACAATATAGGGGAATGCATTTTGTAATTAATGTACACAAGTTGGAAAAAATATTATAAAAAAAATGAAAACAGCGTATGAGTTTGGTTATAGAGATACCGGAGTCCAATTACATAATACCGATTTAAACAATATTATACAAGTATTTAACTAATTGAGAAATTAAAAACAGTTGTACTGTTTTGTTACAGTGAGGATAAATTAGAATTGTTCTCAGAATATTTTAGAACTGTCAACAAATTTTGTAGGTTAAAATAAATATTATCAGTCTTAGAGATTACATGTAATTTGACATAGAACACCACTTGAATAACGAACTTGTACAGTGTGAAAGTATTTATATCGTGAACATATAAGAAACTGACCAATTTATAACTATTTTTTGTCTGGGAACAATATCTTTATTATTTTGACTATATGACCTGGCTCGAGGATTTGATTCACGTGAAGGTGCCATGTCTTCCCCTAAATTCTTCTTCCATCCATCTGCGTATCAAATATTTTCCCACCAGATTAGAATATTCAAATAAACTTAATATTTGACTCTGTATAAAAACATTACAAAGTTGACAGTCACATATGTTAATATACATATTATAAATCAGGATTCATAACAGTGCCCACAGTAAAGAGATAAAATGAATGTTTTCCATGATAGCTGAGCTTTCAAACCATCCACGAATCGGTGTGAAGAAATATGTATAAATGTGCACATCCTAGATGACCGGTCGATGACTGATTCCGAGCATACCTAAGAGAAAGTCAGTAGGATAGAGCCGCGGGTAGCCACACTCCTTAAGGTAGAAATTTTTTCTGAACTTTCTCCAACATGAGTGAATATTTCTCCTCGTGTGGGCTCCAAACCACCAAGCCACTCTCAAGTCTACTACTCACCAATTAATTGTATGGCATTATTAGAACTCGCCTATCTCTAAAATGCCTTGCAGTACGTAGGACGAAACCCAGCCTTTTTAATGTTGTACTATTTACGGGTCATTTTAATATGAGCATGAAATATCAGCCTACTATCAAACACGACACCGAGATCCATCAAAGTGGAGATACGTTTTAAACTTCATATACAGGTGAAATGAAATATGACACATCCTTGTGAAAGAAAGAATGAAAAATTTAGAAATATTAAAAACAATCGAATTCCCTTTACTCCAGTCAGCAATTCTGTCAATGTCCGATTGGACTCGATTGCAGTATTATAATATTTGAATTTCTTAGGAGAGTTTTTTAGGTCATCAGTGAAATTATCTAGAAAGCAGAATAATCTCCACAACATTATTTATAAAAAAAGTGGAGCGAACCTAAATTAGAACCCCGGAGAACTCCAGAGAGCACAAGAAAAAAATATTTAAAAGAATATTTTATGCAATATAAATTGTTTTCTTCCAGTAAAAATGCTGACAAAGAATATGAAAAACCTATCGTTGACAGTTTATTTAATAAGATGTTATCGTAGGCCGTTTACGGTATCAAAAACCTTTGAAAAATTATTTTATAAGCAATCCACTTGATAGGCTTTATCTAAAGATTTGCAAGAACACCAATAGATTTGTATGCTTTGTATAACCTTAAGTGACCAGCTCAAGTATGGGGGCTCCATCGAAGCCCGAGTAAAGTTAGCCTCTCAGAAGCTGGGCGTATTGTACAGAGCCCGCAGATACTTTAATAGTACACAACTACTGACCCTGTACAAATCGAAAGTGCGCCCCACTGTAGAATTTGTCAGCCACCTCTGGTCGGGAGTCCCAAAATATCTGAAAAAAACCCTTGACTCTGTGCAGAAACGGGCGGTCCGTTTGATAGATTCGCCTATCTTAACAAACGGGTTACAATCTTTGGAGCACAGACGTCAGGTGGGAATGCTGTCTTTCTACCGGTATTTTAATGGGAGATGCTCCGAGGAACTAGCGTCATTGATCCCTTCGGCACCGGTGCATAGTCAGGAAACGGGTCGCTTCTACGATTCATTCTTGTGTTCAACAGCTCGGCTGTGGAATGATCTGCCGGCCTCTGTGTTTAGTCCATCCTATAACATGGGTCTCTTCAAGACCCAAGTTCACTCCTTCCTATCCTCTAACCCTCCACACAGCATCCCCAAAGATGATATAGGCCTTGAGGGAAATTATTTCCCTCAGGGTCTCCTGTGTGGAGTTACTGTAAAAAAAAATCATCGGCCTTCTTTACACCCATGCTGCTCCGATGTTAAGAACGGCTCTACTTGAGATAGTGTCCATTTGAAAAATTCTGCCGGGGGAGAGAGTATTGCCACTGATCTTACACTTGAACACGTTAAACACGCAGGAGGACCAATTTTACAGCTGCTGGCGAGGCTATTTACTGATATTTTGAAGAATGGATACTTACCAAATAATATGACAATAACTATAATAACACCCATTCTCAAATCTAAATCGTCGGACTCAACCGCCCAGGACAGCTATAGACCGATCTCAATTGCTACTGCCGTCGCAAGATTATTCGAACGTTTACTACTGGACCGAGTCGGACCCAGCATGGAAACTAATGCAGACCTCTACCGATGCAGCCATATTTACTGTGAAAAGAACACTAGAATACTATAGAAATAAGAAAACCACCTCATACGCATGTTTCCTTGACCTGAGTAAGGCCTTCGATAGGGTTTCTCACCCGTTGTTATGGGCTAAACTCAGGGATAGAGGCATTTCATCGGAGGTGATAAACATCCTCGACTTGTGGCACAGACAGCAGAAAAACCTAGTAAGGTGGAAAGATGGTCTTTCCGTACCTTTCCTGAAGAGCGGCGTCAGACAGGGTGGATGCATGTCCCCGATATTGTTCAACCTTTACATGGACGAACTAACTGAAAGGCTAAACAATGCAAGGGTAGGCTGCCACATCGGAGGACAGTGTCGGAACAACATCAGTTATGCGGACGAGATGGTACTAATGGCACGGTCTATAAGAGGGCTGCGCATTCTCCTGAAGATCTGCGAAGAGTTTGCTGAAGAAACAAACATGTCTTATAACCCCAATAAAACAGCTCTGTTGGTCATAAGATATAGACAAGGCCCGACTAGTATTCCTGCAGCTACCCTGAACGGTGTGATCCTGAAGGTGTCTGAAGAAACCAAATACCTAGGACACATAATCACCAGTACTCTGATGGATGATGATGACATCGATAGGCAAAGACGAGCTCTCAGCGTAAAATCGAATATGATCAGTAGAAGATTTCGCCTTTGTAGTACCGCTGTAAAAAGGACTATATTCCTTGCCTTCTGCGCAACGTTGTACACCTGCTAACTCTGGGCAAACTACAAAAAGAGTAGTATGGAAAGACTTCGTGTACAGTATAATAACGCCTTCCTGCAGCGCTTCTAGTATGTTCACGGAGGGGCGAGTTTCCGGTTTTGCAGCCCTTATAAGATCCAGGGTGGCTGGAATGAGGGAAAGAATAAACAGCTCCAGGAATATCCTCATCATGGAAGCCCGCCTCAGTCCATCCTCCAGCATCGACGCATACTGGACAAATATATTTACCCCTCACAATATAAATGCCACAGCACCTTAAAGGATTTATTTTAATCTTATTTAGTTAAATTCTTATTTTAAAAAAAATAAATTATTTATTTATTTTTTTATTTTTTTATTTTCGTTTTATGTGTGATGTATCACCTTATACTACTGTCTTATAATTATTTTACTTTTTTTTTAAACTCTTGTACATATTTTGTATATTTTTTATAACTATTGCATGTATATTTTATATGGAATGTGTGGGACTGCACTAACCTCCCCAAATACCGGAATAAACATTTATTATTATTATTATTATTATTAAATTTTCAACAGATGTCCATGACTCGCTTTTGAAGATCGAGATAATTTTTTGAGACTTTCCAGTAATCAGGAAACACACCAGTTTCTAAAGAGAGATTGAATATGAAACTTTGTGGTAGCTTTAAAACTTTACCACATCTGTTCGGAAAAAAATACAGGTAGAACATGTGGACCGAGTGAATGCATATGTTTTATTTTTCTAATAAAAGATTTTACCTCAGATTCATCCATATGATGTTGCAAAGGAATTATGTGACCGGTTTCTAGGTTTCACATGCCTGGTGATATGCAGATACTTTATGTATTTAATAGAAGGGCACCATTACAGTCGTCTCTCGACATTGTACAATTTTACCATCAAGAAAAATAATTTCAGGTCATATGTATACCCACTAGGGGCGGAAAATTATACTCTGGTTATCTTGGGAATACTTTTAAAGAAAATGCAGTTTAGAGTGAACAACAATATCAATCTATCAAATGAAAGACATTCTGATTTATCCTACTGAAGTTAAGAAAGATTTGCCATTGAAATAATTTTAAGATGGTATCGGCTTTTCGTAGTATTGTTGTATGTAAGGTTCGTGGCCACGTGAAATTACTGAAATATTACGGAATAACGAGGTATTTTCCCGCCTTCCCCTCTCCATCTCCTCCCCCTTCCCATATTCTTCAGCCTCACAACATACCCCAATTGGGGATGCCATAATCTCACTATCTCCGGTTAGCACTGTGCAGTTGGGACTCTTGCAATCTTCCCTTTAAAAAAAACGTAGTTGCTCTAAACCTACTATACAAAATGTGTAAAATTCCAACACTGTTTTGTGGTGCAACATAAATTAATAAAAGCAAAGAGTTGGGGCATAAAATATCAACGTGTCTGTAATCTTTACGACTATCATTCCCCGAACAGAACTCCCAATCTAGGTCAAAGAGAGGCAGTAGGTAACGAACCCTTCTGAGGAAACAAAGAATATCTCAAATACTGACTTAATTCGGGATTCCTTAGATAGGTAATCGTCGAATCCTTCAATTACCTTTGATCTTTTAATGCTTTTATTGGTCTTGGCTTGACACCAAAAATGATTTGCCACCATAGTGAAAGTACGTTAAATGTTTTCATTTTAATTGACATTGTCACCAGCCATTTAAAATTCTAGCCTAGTCACTTATTTTAATTTTTAAAATTTTAAAATTTATTTTATAATCTAACAGTACATGTATTAAATGAGTGGTATATAAATTACAAGGTTTTAGAAAATTATCAGAAGGATTGGTAACAATGACATATCTTTATGTTATATCTAGTAGTTATATACATTTAATCGGGGGGGGGTTAGAACAATGCGAGGGGATTTACATGGTAAAGATAAAAAGGTATATGAAAAGTGTCTGTGTCTGTGTCTGTGTCTGTGTCTGTGTCTGTGTCTGTGTCTGTGTCTGTGTCTGTGTCTGTGTCTGTGTCTGTGTCTGTGTCTGTGTCTGTGTCTGTGTCTGTGTCTGTGTCTGTGTCTGTGTCTGTGTCTGTGTCTGTGTCTGTGTCTGTGTCTGTGTCTGTGTCTGTGTCTGTGTCTGTGTCTGTGTCTGTGTCTGTGTCTGTGTCTGTGTCTGTGTCTGTGTCTGTGTCTGTGTCTGTGTCTGTGTCTGTGTCTGTGTCTGTGTCTGTGTCTTTGTCTGTGTCTGTGTCTGTGTCTGTGTCTGTGTCTGTGTCTGTGTCTGTGTCTGTGTCTGTGTCTGTGTCTGTGTCTGTGTCTGTGTCTGTGTCTGTGTCTGTGTCTGTGTCTGTGTCTGTGTCTGTGTCTGTGTCTGGATCATTTAAAAAAAATTGGATCATTTAAAAAATCACCTGAAGTTGTCTGAATAGTGCTATGTACTGGAAAGTTGTGATTGCGCATTTATGTTACGAGTAATATTTTTCTTAAATGAACACATGAAATTGGTGAATTTGCTTCAGCGTTTGTTTTGTTGTTTAATGTGTAAAATAGTTTGGTGTGGCGACTACGTTTCGATGGTATGTTAAGGTTAATTTGGTATAGGAGTTCAGGGCAGTCTATTACATTATTTGAGATTTTATACAGGAATATAGTGTCGGCTACCATTCGCCGTAGTTTTAGAGATTGGAGTGCACATTGATAATTGTTGTTAGCTATATTACGTTATGTTAAGCTATAAGCAATATTATATTATGTTATGGTAAGTTACAAGTTAGATAAGCTATGTTATATTACGGTATGTTAAGTAAAGTTGAGTTATGATATGTTATGGGTAGGTAAGTAGTCCGTGGAAGGGAATGACCGACACAGCTGTCGATGAGGCTCGCTATCCATCACGAAAGTAGACTGAATGCTGTAGAAATAAGATCTCTGAGACGAATGTGTGGAAAAACTATGTATGAAAAATCTTGAGATTCGTAAAGAATGCAAGGCTGATGTAAGCGTAGTGAGCAAGATTAAGAAAGGGACGCTTAGATGGTTTGGGCACGTAGAGCGAATGAATGAAGAAAGGAGTGTAAGGAGAATATATGACGCGAATGTGAATGGAAGAAGAAGCCGGAGACGTCCAAGGAAGACGTGGCACGATCGAGTGAATCAAATACTTGAGTCGGTCCATGTCAGAAGTCGGAATAACAGAAGAGAATATATGAGACGTTGTATGAAAGTGAATGAAGCAAGAAGTGTTTGCCAAGATCGAGTTGTTTGGCGGTCCGTCCTCTCTGCCTACCCCTGCGGAGAAACGGCGTGATGGTCAAACGGTCAAATGCAACTCTATAGAATGTTGACAGTTGGACTTCCATAAATGTTTTTCTTCGATTACGGAAAAAACATTTTCCGATCATTTTCAATCAAATGAGAGAAGTTAACTTTTTATCCTGATGAAGGAACCATTGGTTTTTAAATGATTTATAACTAAAATATGTTACCTCCTGGAATAAAAATTGTATTATAATAAAACAGCTAATAAATATATTGAAAACTTGGCCAGCTGAAAGGAAATATTTGTATTAGATAATTAGGAAATATTATTTTATGTATGATTTATTATTGTTATGTATGATTTTTTTTACAGTAGTGGTTTATCGGGAATTATTTTTTTGTAATTTTTAAAATTTAATATAAAATAAATTAATTAAAAAAGAAAAATTAGTTTTTTACGTTTATTTATTAAATAGTGTTTCATTACTTTAATCATTTAATCAAAAAATTCTTCATCCTATCCCAAAAACGGTGTTTTTCTGTTAGAAAATTAAGAAGCTTCTGAAATGTATGAGTATTGTTGGCCGCTAATATCATTTCGATACCTGTTTTGGTTCCGACTCATCATAGTGTTCGGATTGAGAGGTAATGTTTTTATGGTGTCCAGAAAACGAACAATTTTATTTAATATCTCATCAAAAATTTAAAAAAAAATCACTTGATTAAGTGAATTTAATTTTAAATGAAAATCGATTAAAGAAATATTTGAATAATTATTTGTTTGCTTAAAATAAAGGATTTTAAAGACGATCCCTACTATTTTTTGTTGATTTTCCATAGAAAACCGATTTACTCCTTTTTCGTTTGAAGTTATTTGAATCCTCATCCGATTAAATTCTCGGTCAGTCAGCATTTGGTTAAATGTTGATGACCATCGTGCTTGGAGGCTGATCAAACAACTCAACTTAAATTTTGCCAAGTTGGTAGTGGGGACCGTCCGATGAACAAAAAATTAAAAGTTGCGCTTAATGTTGGTTTGTAACGATGTCAAATGTGACGAGAAATCAAACACCAAGGCTTTATTTAGTGAAAAGCTCTTTGGGTCATTTGCAGGAACGGTTATCAAGTATGGGGTAAAAGTGATTGCCGACCTAGTGTTTTTCATGAATGCTCTAAACTTGAATTGCTGAAACTCTGAACTTCTCGAGTATCAAATGCACTTTTCACGAATCACGCAAGGTGTCATACCTCATCCCTCTAACAGTATACCACCGCCTCACCCCCTTATTTAGTACAAGTATTACAAAAGTAATATCTTCTAACATTAAATTTCTCCAACACTCGCTTGGGTTGTTGCGCATGCGATGGTGTGAGTGGATTAAATTATTGATATGTTCGTTTAAATCAAATCACCTTAAACTGTCGCTGACACCGGAATAAATTAATGGTATTTATTTTGTTTCCGTATATGGGCTCAAAACGCATTGCCGCATATCAATTTGTCAACGTTTCGGCAAATTCTACGAAATGCGATAACCTAGCGATGTTTGGATATATGCAATAATATTCGGTTTGTGGCGAGTGGCCAAAACATTGAGTACGAACCTATGCTGCTGGTTGAAACAACTGCGAACTAAACCCTCCATCGTAGTACAGGCTACATTCACAACTTTAAATATTGGGGGGAGGGAGAACGCGAATAATGTCCCGTTATTTGGGATAATGTATGTTTTTCATTGACAACTTTAAAGGTGCCCAAAAGCTCGTCAAAATATTGTAGTTCACAATGTGGTTTCCGAAGAAGCAAAAGTCCAAATTTTTAATAATAATAATAATAAGAGTTCATTTCTATAGCGCAGTTTTGTGAAGGTTCACCTCAAGTGCGCTTTACACTAACTAACCTAACCTAATATAATTGTAAAATAACAGATATACTACATAGTATATCTGTTATTATAATATATATACAATATGCAAATTAATACTATGACATACAATATTCATGAGCGGGTATTATAAAATAACAATTTAGAAACTAAGGGTGTAAATAATCAAATATATAGTAGGTACAAATAACAAGAGAAAATTATATGACATTATACACATGGTTTTTCACTGAATACTAATGGAATTAAATAACAAGGGGAGAAAACCGCAACTAAATAAGCTATGGAGGATTAAAAGAAAAAGAAAAAAGAAAAAAATTAAAAATAAAGAAAAAAATAAAAATAGAAAGAAAAAGAAAAAGAAAAAGAAAAAGAAAAAGAAAAAGAAAAAGAAAAAGAAAAAGAAAAAGAAAAAGAAAAAGAAAAAGAAAAAGAAAAAGAAAAAGAAAAAGAAAAAGAAAAAGAAAAAGAAAAAGAAAAAGAAAAAGAAAAAGAAAAAGAAAAAGAAAAAGAAAAAGAAAAAGAAAAAGAAAAAGAAAAAGAAAAAGAAAAAGAAAAAGAAAAAGAAAAAGAAAAAGAAAAAGAAAAAGAAAAAGAAAAAGAAAAAGAAAAAGAAAAAGAAAAAGAAAAAGAAAAAGAAAGAAAAAAAATGTCTTGAAATTATGTTTCTACGTACATGAATTTATGTTTTATGTCGGATAGGATTTTTTGAATAATTTTGTTTTCAATACCCGTTTGAACTCTGCTAAATTCTGAATGTTAGCAATGTGGCCCGATATACAAAAAGCGCGATCATAGTACACGGGTTTATTTGACCGAGAGGGTTCAACGAAAGCTGTCTCACCTGGGTTTTGTCGGACACAGAGTTCAGATATATAGGCTAGTGCCTTTCCGTGGAGTGCTTTGAAGGTTGTTCACTCATAACCCAGTACCGACGACAATAATACTCAAGATACGTGATTTAATGTGATGATATCGACAGGCATTTCATAGACGAGCACTCAGTGTAAAGTCAAACGTGCTCAGTAGAAGGAAGGAAACACGTGAAAAGGATGTTATTTCTTGGTTTATGTAGAACTCTTTATACGTGCGAGCTCTGAGCGAACTTCAAGACGGGGAGCATGGAAATACTTTGCGTAGAGTATAAGGCCTACCGTGCGATGTTCGGTCTTTCCAGACACTGCAGTGCCTCCAACATGCTCACGGAGGGGTGAGTTCCTGGCTTTGCAGCCCTAATAAGGACCCCGGTGACAGGATTTAGGAGGAGGGATGACAACTACGGAAATGTCCTCGTCATTGAATCCCTCCAGAGTATACATTTCACCTATGCGTCAGGTAGTGGTGAAATGTGGAAATCTTTTATGTTTCACTTCCCCTCACCCGATTTTTAAAAAATCTTGGAAAGGCAAAAATTAAAAAAATAAATCATTTCTTTGGAGCTAATGCAAGTGTTGGGGTCGAACTTGAATGCCGTTTTCTCAGGCACCATGAGTCCGGTAGAGTTGAAATTTGTAATTATTTTACGTTTCACTTGCCTTTACCTGATTTCACATAAAAATCTTGTAAAAGCGAAGATGAAAAAAAAAAAAAAATTCTATAGAGCTAATGCAAGTATTGGTGTCGAACTTGAATGCCGTTTTCTCAGGCACCATGCGTCCGGTAGAGATGAAATTTGGAATTCTTTTATGTTTCATTTGCTTTCACCCGATTGAAAAAATTATCTTACGAAAACGACATTAAAAGAAACATAATTTCTATGGAGCTAATGCAAGTGTTAGGGCCGAACTTGAAGGCCATTTTATCAGGCACCATGGGTCCGGTATAGTTGAAATTTGGAATTCTTTTAGTTTTCACTTGCCTTCACCCGATTAAAAAAAAATTCTTACAAAAGCGACATTTTTGAAAAAAAAAAACATTTCTATGGAGTTATTGCAAGTTGTGGGGTTGAACTTAAATGCCGTTTTTTCATATATCATGGTTCCGGCAGAGGCAAAATTTGAAATTCATTTCTTTTTCACATGCGAATTTTGTATAAATTCCTTAAATGGTAAGATGTAGTTGATTATGTAGGTGCCCGGCTATTCAGAAAAGGTTAATAATTATTAAATAATAATACCCCTGTACGTGAGAGATTTTACAACATTTTTTTTTTCGTTTATTTTTCAGTTTGTTTATATATTACATTGTATAAGTATGTAAACTAATACGTAAATGGTAACCTTTAATTTTTTAAATATTATATGTTTACAGTTCTTCAGACTTTCAGGCATCTCATCATACATTTCTATACATTAAGCAGTTCTGTGACTCTATTTTCATCATGTGCGGTAATCTAATTCGTCTTATATTTCTGATTTCAATATTATGAATATTTTTACTAAAAACCTTTTCATTCATAAAATAGTTTGGCATTTTGTTAGTCAAATTTCATGAACATGTTGAACAAATTTTATTGCAATTCAATCAATCTCTTCTCTCATTTCATTGATTTGTGTATATTTGCCTTTCCTTGGTATATGTTACATATCGGTTAAGAGGTATTAAAATGAAAATTATATTATATATATAGTTTTGTACATATTTTTTTCAAAAGATTGGTGTTCACTTTGTGGTGTCATTTTTAATAAATGAATTAAAAATTACTTAGTAACCACCATTTTATTCATATATATATATATATATATATATATATATATCAACATTGACATAGGAAAGACTTCAAGAAAGACTGTATATGCAATCCATGCATTGGAAACAAATCATTATTTACGTACAAATACAACCGGTTTACAACTAGAAAAATTTACAAATTTAGAAATGAGAAAAGTATTAATATTCAATTAAATATAATTAGGAATCAAAAAAAAAATTAAAAACCTATCTCTTGAATTTTTTTTTCATATTAAAAATAATTTTTAATTTCTAATATAAATTTGTTAATCAATGTTTTATAATTTTTTTTTGACGTTTTTGATTAATTACTTACCTACTTTAATCAATTTTTGTTTATGTTTATCATTTGCCCATACATGACATAATTATATTTAGTATTCTGTATATTCATGACGAGGAAAGCGTCACTTTCGAAACATGTTGATATGTATATATTAATAAAATGGTTATTACAAAGTAATTTTGAATTCATTTATATTTATATAAATTCAACTAATAAGATATAACCCGTCGACAAATAAAATTAATTGGATTAACGGGAATTAATTTGTATTTTATAAATGAATAAAAAAAAAATACGAGTATATATATTAAATTGTGGTCTATCACTAAGGTTATTGTGTGTGTATTGTCCGTTTCATAACTTTATCAATACAATATAAGACATTTGTTATTTTGTATTGATAATGCCAATGCGAGAAATTTATTTAAATACATAGAATTTTTATTGCATTTTGTTATGTGTTGAACCCGCGACCCTCTTACCGCATTACCACAAATTTAACATATAAATATATAGATATGTGTACAAGTTAAATAATAATAATAATAATTTATTTATTCCGCAATTTGGGGAGGTTAGTGTAATCCCACACAACCCCTAAAGTATACAAATAACACGGATATGTAAAAAGAACATAAGAGACGCTAGTGAAATATTGCATTTGAGATTGATAGAGCCAATAAATTTCTCAATATAATATAGTTTCATAATACCACTGGCTCTCCAAGTAATTAACTAAAAATACGTGTTATTATTAACGTTACTTTTTAATTTTTACAAAGCTAATAAGATAATTTGTAGTGTTTTTTTTAGTCCTCCTCACCATGGGTTCCTGTGTTGAGGCGGACTAGATTTTATTATAAAACTGATAGTTTTTAAGCTCCTACGAAGTTCTTTTCAAGATGCTGGATAATTACTCCTCTTTGATTTCTTTGAGCCAGGCTTTGATTTGATTTTTGAAGCCATTTGCCTTTTCTGTATTTTTTTAAGGCTGGTGAAAGTGAATTATATAGCTTAGTGGAGAGATATTTATAATTCCTTCATATTCATAAAGTCATTTTGGGATTTAGATAAATGTTTCATATGGTTAGTAGTTGCCGATCCCCATCCTAGTATACCGTATTCGAGGCGGGAGTGGCATAGCGAATAGTAAACTTTTTTAACATCATTTTGACCTGAAATATTTCTGATGTTTTAAAAAAATATGTGTATTTTGTGAGTTTCCTTGTAATACCATTTATTTGAGTGTCCCACTGTATTATTGTATAATGTTTTTCATAAATGCCAAAGCTTTATTTATTCAATGGAGACATTTATTTATTACGGCCGTGTTCATGTATTTATCACGAAAGTAAACGTGTTCCCACCGCATGAGGTTATGGTGACGAGCATTCCAGATTCCACCAACCAACATAACTGAAAGCATCCGTTTCTATATACCCACTACCCCTACCCAATAATACCATCCCCTGTTACAGTTTCTGTTGCAATCACGTACAGTGTTCACCCAAACTCATTTTAGCGCATTGCTTTTTTGCATGCGGTACTTGTATAATTATTTCCGTTCACTCATTTTATATAGTTTGTTTTCTCTCAGCTAACTAACCCCTTCTGCTATTTAGACTATTTAAAACAATCATTCTTATTTAATATCGTTATTTTACCCAAGATACATCTTTTAAACATTTCATTAGGTTTTAGTTTTTAAGAAATTATAGAATAACATTACTAATTTCTATCAAAACGTTTTTATATCAATAACTCATAATATAGTAGAATGAAACAATCAAACTTTGTTTTAACCACTGTTTATTTTTAATGTTGGCCGGTTTCGGAATAACCGTTCCATCATCAGGCCAAAATATATTCTAAACAATATTACAAAACTATGATGGAACATACATATTAGATGTCACAGTGGGGGTGGGGCCGTGACTTTGGCTTATTAAACAGTGAAACGGGGTGATTGGAGGTTGAATGAATTATTGAGTTGGTATAGGTGGGTTTGCGGAATATATAAAAACCAATTTTATTTATTTATGATCGATAAAGTTAAATCCAAAACGTTTAAGGTAGCATTGCCTATTACAAGTGTAAGTTTAATTTGATTATTTAAGGAATTTAAAAGGTTAAGAACAAAGCAATCATAGTTTTGATAAAAATACGAGGACCAATATTCTTCACATTAATAGTAAAGGAAAAGGCTTAGATAATTTAGAAACTTCCGAAATTAAGAAATTCCTTATTAGCAACACTATTATTAGCAAAAAAAAAACCTATCATAGAGCCCCATTGTAAATATGTTTCCTGTCACCCCTCCCTCAATCTCTATCTCTTCCCTGATTCTTTACTAATCCCTAGTCACGCCCCCACCCCCACTGTGATACCTAATATGTATGTATTGTTTAATAATAATAATAATAATAATAATAATTGGATTTTGTTTTTGCAGAAAATCACCTCAAGGGCGATGTACAAATATTTCTTCCCATGCTTTATCTAACGATGTACAAACAGGTAAAGAAAAACCTACTTATCCGGCAGGTCGTTTCAGATGAACACAGTTTTATTAGAAAATTTAAGCTTAGAGACGATATGATTTTTACAGTTGCTATTTTATCCTCCTTTTCTGTTGATGTTACATTTATTAGAAGATTGGTGGCACAAGAAGAGTTGGTAATTATTTGAAATAATTTTAATTTTTAGAACTGGAGAATATTTATAAAATGACCTTAAAAAGCGTAAGAAGTTTTTAATAGACATCAACATTTTTTTTTACACATTAATTACTTATTCTTGCGGGCTGTGGACGCATTTGCGCACCGGTGCGTGAATTTTTTAAACCTGTTTCTATAAGTAACATTAGCTAAGCACAAACCGGCTAGCCTAGATAAGCAATTTTCGTGTTCATTTCTTCGATTTATGGATATGATTGTCTGAAATGATGAGTTAGTATAATTTTGCCCTCATGATGGAACGGTTGTTCTGAAACCGGTTGGCGTTAAATATAGAAATCGTTTCATTTAATTATAATGGATAACCACAAAGTGATAGCTTCATACAATAGTACATAATATAAGCAAGTCTCAAATTAAATGTTAAACAGAAAAAGACATAGAAAATAAAAAAGGGGCAGTCGCATCTGGGGATCGAACGCAGGACCTCTGTTTTACCTGGACTTGTCCCGATTCATGTTTCATTCGAGATATTGTTTTAATATTATCTTCTACAATAAATAAATATGACAATGAGATTTAAGCTTTAATAAGTTATTCCGATAAATTGAACATAATTTAGGCATTGGCAATAGAATAATTGTTCCCAAGAACATCATCAGCTTTATGCACTGTATTTAACCTATACATTTACAATCTAATAGCGATAATAGTTTTAGTAATATTGTTTTAGTATTCCGTATATTCCTGATGAGGAAAGCTTCTCTTTCGAAACATGTTGATATGTATATATTAATAAAGTGGTGATTACAAAGTAATTATTAATTAATTTATTAATAATGACGCCACAAAGAGAATACTAATATTTTGAAGAAATGATAAAATTCAAACTTATAACAAGAGACTTGATGAATATTTTACGTTTGCAATAACCCGACTTTTGGTATTTTTCTCATAATATCTGGCAATTTAAAATAAGAAAGAAACACTCTATGTCAATGTCGAAAACCCCCGATAACGCAAAAAAAATTTCGACCTAAAAATAAATAATTTATATTCTAATTTATTTTTTAAAACCACCTTTGGTGGAAAATTACAAAAGGGGAACATAACACCACTCTTGTTGCAAAACACTACTGCTTTTGCTGAAAAATAACATCATCAAAAATAGGGCGAAATTCAATGATAAATAATGCGAAATTTTCAGGTCCCTACTTATAGCTGTTAGAATTGGTTGCTGTCACAGGGCTTTGTACAAAAGCCCCGAAAAGGGTTCGTATTATGAAAATTTTACATTATTAATGTATTTAGTAATTAATTTTTGTCTCCGGAAAAATTCAGGTATAAAACGAAGATAAAGGTTTCAAATCAGACTATTTTATTTTTACTTAAAAAAACGTATTATCTACAAATTAAAAACCTTTTCCTTCTTTTTGTCATGCACTTATACATCATTATACATACATGTATATCTTACATATGTTGCACTTATATACCAAATATGTACAATATAATGTTCTTTTCCTTTGTTAACTTAAAGCCTTTTTCTTTCTTTCTGTCCACAAAATAATTTAAATGTTAAAATATGTAAAAGCCCATCGGGGCTTTAATAAATTAATAAATAAATAAAACATGTCATAGAAAAATTATAATACTACTATAATTTCTTCAAAAGATTGTGTATTCACTTTGTGGCGTCATTTTTAATAAATGAATTAAAATTTATTTTGTATTCAACACTTTATTAATATACACATATCTACATGTTTCGAAAGCGTTGCTTTCTTAATCAGGAATATATAGAATATTAAAAAAATAATAATGTCAAGTATAGACAAATGATAAACATAGAACACGTAAGTTTCTTACCCTGAGTGAGTTTTGGAAAAAATGTTTATATTTTGACATCTTTACCGTTATGTAAGCTTTGTGAAATTGGGCAAGTAGGACTACAATCAAAGTTTAAAAGATACCCCCAATAACATTTAATACTAATAATATATGGTTTACCGATTTCCGATACTATATAGTATTTTTATATTAGGGTCATCCCCCCAATAAGCTCTAATATAAATAATTCACTAATTGCCACATTTTCACTCGTTTTTATTTTGACTGAAAATGCCCCACTTTATCGATAACGTGGTTATTCCTGTTTGATGATTGAAGTAAATACTCTGACTTTGCCGGGGAAGGCAGCAAACCCCACCCCCTACCCTTTGCAGCCCGCTCGTGAGAAGCGGATAATCATTTTCTTTTTGTTCACCCACCTGACGCCACTGATCAAAAAATATAATTCACGACCGGGAAAATAAATCCAAGGATAAACAATGCACGGAATATAATTTGTTGCCACGTTTCCACGCGGCAGAGGCAATAAAGAAAACGCTCTTCCCCGATAATTTTCCTGACGAAGTTTTATAAATATCGCTTGGTATTTTATTTGGCGCAACCTGGCAACATACAAGAAATGCTAATTAATAAAATGTAGACATATATAATAAAATTAATAAATGAATTAAAAGTACTTCGTTGTCACCAATTAATTAATATACACATATCAGCATGTTTCGAAAGCGATGCTTTCTTCACCAAAAATATATGGAATACTAAAAAATTATAATGTCAAGTATAGAAAAAGAAAAACATAGAACATTATAATAATGTCAAGTATAGACAAATGAAAAACATAGAACATTATAATAATGTCAAGTATAGACAAATGATAAACATAGAACATTATAATAATGTCAAGTATAGACAAATGATAAACATAGCGCATTTATCATTTAGCACACTTGATTGGAAGTTTTATTTACTATGTACTTTTGATTTATTAAATTCGCTACCGGTTTCAACACAACCGTGCCATTCACTAGCATTCTTAAAACTTTCTTAATTTCTTAAAACGTTCTTAGTTATATGGTGAATGCCGAAAAAATACAAGGAATTCTATATATTCCTGATGAAAAAAGCATCCTTTCGAAACATGTTGATATGTGTATATTAAGAAAGTGGTGAATACATCGTACTTTTAATTCATTTATTAATAATGACGCCACAAAGTGAATAAAAATCTTTTAAAGAAATTATAATAATAAAATTGCTTATCGAGTAAAATGGAAATTCTCCACTTGTAAGCTGTTAATTAATGATTTTTTTGTTACTTACGCTATGGCTAATAATTAATTAAGACGCGAAGAGAATACTCATAGAAATCATTAATTACCTACGTGTTTAGCGTTAGCGTACATCATCCAACATTAAAACTCGATAGCGCCATTTTAGTTTATTCGGTCGTTTATTTCTCCGTGTGCACTTTACATAAAACTCCAGTAATGACTTAAAAACCATAAAATAACCCTTTGACCGACCTAAAGGTTGATCAAAAACGGTTTGAGCTGTAATGCTGAACTGGCAGAATGGAATAGGATACGACCTTATCTAAGCCTAACGAGGAAACCCTTTTTGGGGCATTAACATATTTGGAAAACATTTAAATGAACTTTTTTAAGGGGTCAGATTTCTCAGTAGGCCTTATATCAAGATATATTATTTTACAGTATTTATTTAGTTCTGAATTTCGTGCGAACTGTAATATGTACTGTGCATCCCGTTTAAAGGAAATATTACAATAATTTAATATATTAGGCCATGGTAACGCTGTTTCAATGTCCATTTGGTAAACATCAAAATGATAATCAGAGCCTTTTTAACATTAAAACAATCCCCGTTAACCCAAGAGTGGAAGCGTGCTTCCTTAACCCCTTAAAGGAAGCCAGAGGTATATTTACCTCCCGTTTGTCTCCAATCTTTGATTAATCTCGGTCGCTTAGAGTAATACATATATTGCAATAAATCACAATAAACACATTTATTTCTTAAATTGACCAAAAATATGTATAATTTACTTTTTATAGTGTCTGAGAAGTAGTCAGAAAATTTCACTCAATACTTCCAATCAGAACTCCTACAAACTATGTTTTTAATGCCCTGAATTTAATGTCTCTGAAATAATTATATTCAAAAGATATTTTAATTTCCGCATTCAAAAACCAGGATATGTTTGCGCATACAAACTCGGATCGATTCACACGTTTTTAATTACAACTTACATTCCGCCAACCTACAACTAAAACAAGTTTTTGACAAAGAAATTTACAATACTTCTTTATACAAAAAAATATTTAACATTCTCCCTCCAGCAATAAAAATAATTACAAAATTAACGGACTTTAAAAGAAGTATTAAGTTATGAAATATGGATACGGAAGAAAGAATATATGATGATGTTGCAACCGAACAAAGTATAACGATCACGGTATATTTTTTCTTAGATTTTAGATTTTTTTTTTCATTTATTGTTTGTGATTTTCCTGTAGCAATATTTTCACATAATTACGAAGACTCAATTAAATATTAACAAACTTACAAAAAACTTTATAATTTATAATCCATACATAAAACCATCCACAATATGACTTTAGAATGGGGTAAGGTCACATTTATTGGTACTTTTGTAATATATTATGAAATAAATAAATAGAAAGAGAAATTCCTCAGTGAAAAAACATTAAGCTTACCTACGAGAAACAGCCGCAACCTTCTACTATGAAGACAAACGCATTGCTGGGGAACGAACTCGAGGAAATCATATCTTGAAGAAAGCTACCGCGATCGGTCGGCACTTAAATTAGTTTGAAGTTAGATGGAATGAATTTTACTCCTCGCTTCCATTCTAGAGTTATACACCGATTCTCGGTTCGTTTTTTCCATCAAATATCCATCATAAACTTGTTAATTTTTCTTTTCTCTCTTAGTGAATGAACTTATTTTCCATATTTTAACGAGTAATATTTCCCTATGTTTTTCTTATCTTTTTTCTTCCTCTTATTTTACGTACCCATTATTATTGATTTGTTTGTATTATTATTTATTTGTTTGTGTTATTATCACTCACGGAACATATTGCATTGCACTACCCCTTCATACCTCCTGGAATAAAGAACTATTATTATTATTATTATTGTTAGCTCCTGATCGAACTGTCTTCAGCTGACAAAAAATAACAACATGGCCGATATGCGATAGTTGATCGCAATTTGATCAAAAGCTGAAATGGGATGAGAATCGTCATTTAACGGGGACCGTTCTAATTTGAAAAATTCAAAAAGCCATGGTGTTCATCAAACTAAATATAATGAAGTTGGAAACACCCAAGCCTAACATTCTTTAAAATTTTCGTGATACGTCTTTTAAATGCTTCATTAAAAGTAAAAGCGAAGATTTTATGACAAACATAATAAGTACATATCGATGTGCCATTTCTACACGGAGACAAGTAAGAAATTCCGAATTTGAGGCAGTGATTCAATTTTGTTATGAATCTCTCTGCTACCGTTTCTATAGAAACAACTTTAATATTATGAAATTTATGATTGAAAAGACAAAAATTTGTTATAAAATTTTTTAAATTCGCTTTTTATCAGCGTTCCGGCTGAATGGCGGAGTAGCTAAGATTAAAAAATTGACAATTTTTTCCAAAAAAATCGATATTTCGTATGCATATCTTTCAGCAAAACCGCCAAACTGATTTTAATTTTTCGGCTGCAAACTAATTAACTAACTATCCATCACGTCGTTTTCCCACAGGGGTAGACAGAAAGGATGGACCGCTAAACAACTTGACCTTGGCATACACTTCTTGCTTCATTCACATTCAGATTTCTGACATGGCCCGACTCAAGTATTTGATTAACTTGATTTTGACATATCTTCCTCGGGCGTCCCCGGCTTCTTCTTCCATTCACATTCGCGTCATATATTCTCCTTACACTCCTTTCTTCATTAATTCGATCTATATGGCCAAATCATCTAAACATCCCTTTCTTAATCTCACTCATTATGCTTACATCAGGCTTGCATTCTTTACGAATCTCAATATTTTTCACATGATCATACATGGTTTTACTACACATCCGCCTTAGAGATCTGATTTCTGTAGCATTCAGTCAGCTTTCATCCTTCCTCTGCCGGTTCCATGCCTCAATACCATACATCAGGGTTGATATCAGCACTCCATTGCCGAGTGCTAGCTTCCCTTCATCAGACAACTTTTTGTTAGCGCCAACCGCATTCAGTCCTCCGTTAATGGATTTTCCTGCATTCACCCTTCTTTCAATATACCTATCAGTCTTTCCATCTCTCGTAAACATACTTCCCAAATATACAAACTCATCGACATGCTCCAAGTATTCACCATTCACAACTATATTGCACACGGCTGCAACAATATCAGTAATGCTGAATTTTTCAATCTTAGTACTGTAGCACACCAACAATTCATGAGTCGCCACTCACGAGCTACCACTGGTATAAGGAGACGTTGGTCGGGAGCCAAAAAATCTGAAAATAAAACCTTGACTCTGCAGAAACGGTCGGTCTGTTTGTAAATTTCGCCTATCTTAACAAACGGACTGCAATCTTTGGGGCACAGACGTCAGGTGGGAATGCTGTCCTTGTTCTACCGGTATTTTAATGGAAGATGCTCTAAGGAACTAGCGCTATTGATCCCTTCGACACCGGTGTATAGTCGGGAAACACGACAAACGCGCGCCCAACATGTGTACACGGTTGACATTTGTCACATGAGAACCGGCCGCTTCTACGACTCGTTCTTGTGTTCAATGATCTGCCGGCCTCTGTATTTCCTCCCTCCTACAATATGGGTCTCTTCAACACCCAGGTTTACTCCTTTCTATCCTCTAAAAGACCCTCCACACAGCATCCCCAAAGATGATACTGGCTGATATAAAATGATATATCCACACAGAAGACCTTGAGGGAAATCACTTCCCTCAAGAGTTATTCTAAAAAAATATATATTTCATTAAGGTGTGGGCGGTGTAATGTTAATATATTATTATGAAATCGTTCCATCAGGTATTTCGGTGTTTTTTTTTCAGCTCTAGTACTCTTTCTCAACTAATGATAAAATATGTTCACTTACCTTACAGTTTTCGAGGTCTTTTAAGAAATTCTCACACCCTTGTGAAAAAGTTTTAGGAACAGGTATCATAATATTTATGTTATGTTTGTCTGTAAGACAAAATACCTAAGAGTTTATTTTGGATCAACCTCATAAAAATTAACGATCACGAATAGACTAGGTGGCTTAAACTTCTCACCATGATATATTGTATCATGGAAATCCTTTTCCCCTGTTAGGTTTCAAAATTCTTAAACACCACATTTTGGGATATTCCTGTGGAACACTATTTACGCTAAAACTTTATTTCGTGTTGATGGCAAACTTTAAAAGTACTCTGGCATACTGCCTTATTCAATTCGGATTGTTTTTCAAAATCCCTAGCCCAACCAATGCTCAAATTTTACTTTCTGTTTAGGATGTGTTTCCAATTCAGAAACGAGTGTAGACTTCCGAAACAAATTTATTCATTGAATTTTGAACAAACGTTGTTTTGACTATTCCAATAGAATCAATTGGTCCAAAATCGCACTTGAAATTTCGTGCACGTGTGAAATAATTCGGTGGTACAAAGGTGGCGCCGCCGATACGATCTGCTTTCAAAGCGAAGCGAACTCAAAACCAAATGTCCTTTCTCTAATCGTGTGTAATTTCACCGGCTCCATGCCTCGACCAGCTCAATGCACTGCCACGACTATAAAGTCAAACAGTACAGGGGAAATGGTCGACAATCGCCTTTGCGTAGCGCTGGATCGCTATCCAAATAGGAGAGATTATTTTCAAGATCACATTTTGTACAAGTTCCTCGAATGGATAAACTTTTATTCACTGCTGAACTGAAATTGAACTCGTTTCAATACGGTTAGGAACGTTTTTATTTTTGCAAGAAGGAAAGCCATTCAAAAGGTAACAGGTATTGAATTAGTAAAATGGCCTATTGGGTAAGCCATTGTTGAACTGATGTATTTAGGTATAATCTATTGTTTGAACTTACTTTAATCTTATCTTTAAAGAGGACAATGTGTCTCAGCAGAAAACTCTCGAAAGGTGATCTATATTATCATGAAATTAAATCAGTTTTGTTTGGAATATCTACGTCATCACTATTCTTTTCATAATGTCATTTCCACCATGGACCACAGCGTTTACACTCATTCGTCAAAGAGACAAGGTGCCATATAATTATTGTTACATGTATTATTAATAGTCAACATGAAAAAGGGTATCGAAAAAATAAAATTGGAACTCGGTAGAAGACTTGTTATTGATTTTATTATTAGAAAATACATATGGGTTCAAATTAAAAACTTACCTTTTCAGACTTTCGTATCCTTAAATTCAACATACATGTGAATACCACTCTTGTAATGCCAACATATCTTATTTTATTAATTTTCTTCAAAGCCCTCACACTTCAATCCGTTTCTTATCGAGGGACGAATCACATTTTGGAAGATTAATTCTAATCAAATCCCTGTACTGTATTCCACACATCATAAAATATTCCTTTCATTTCCTGAAATCGAGCAAGAACGTAAATAATTTAAAAATAAATACATGGATTAAATAATATCTCTTTTAATATGTGTGTTTGAAATGTTATGTCCTCTGCGCTCAGAACCGTATATAAATTTCGATAATAAACAGTGTTTATCTCAAGTGACCTGCCAGGTAAGTATGGTCCTATATAATATTATCTGCCTGTACATATAATTAATAACCTGTATATTTTAAAGCGACATGACGTTCATGGGTCAAATGCATTGGGCATATAATTTGATATTGCAAATCGATGAACCGGTGAATGTCAGCCATAAAATTAGTAAAAATAGATTGTCTATAGTTAGTGATAAGACTATTGAAAAAAAAAGAAAACATTGTACAGCGCCCTTGAAGTGATTTTTCACAAAAAACGACGCCATATAAATTATCCTAATATTATTATTATCATTAAATACTCATTATTATACGAATTTTTTAATCTGTTTATTTTTGGTTTAACTTTAAAAAGCACTATTAAATTTATAATAATATGCAAAGCAAAAAAAATAACAAGAGGCAAACCATGATCTAAAAACAAAAACGTTGTGGCAATGTGACAGTTATTTTTTATTTTTTTATTATAAAACTCTTCAAAAACAAAATGCCTAGAAATGTGACATGGTTAATGCTAAAGATTTTATTATTATTATTATCGTTAGTAATATTTGAACAACGTGCATAATAAATCGAATTACGTGGCATGACATTAATTTGGCACAGAAAACTTTATCTTACCTCTTAACTCTTAACCCAGTTTCATGACATTGTTTTTAGTCCACATCTCCATCTGGAGCCCGGAGCCTGGATGATACAATCTTACATTCACATTATTTAGTACGTTATTTCTCTTCATTTGAGTACCAACTTCGGCTTTTCATTCGACCAAAAGTAGAATTTATCACTATACTAAAACATTTATTTCCCGGAATGAAAGACATTATTAAGAAGCTGTTGTTTTGCACACTTCATCTTAAGGAATGAGAAAAAAACAATAAACAAGTAACATCGTTAAACGACAGAAAGTGTGGTCGTTAACCGGAGCCTCAGAATACCTAAGTACTTCACACAAATAAAAAAATATTTCATTCTTTATTTGCATTGTCATTAGCTGGTTGTAATGATCCTGCTTTTTCATATATTTTAAAAACCTAATCGTTAGTAAATATTTAAGTATATGGGCGTATTCTTCTTTGCTCGTGTTGAAATTTTTTTTAACATATTCCAGGATATCATTATTTATATTGCCAATAATAAAAACATTTTTGATGTTTTTGAGTAACTTAAGCTCAACAGATAAGGAGTTAAGAAATGGCTCCAGATTATTTGTTGAAGGGGATCTGTAAATTGAGAGTATTGTTGTATCATTACCAATTGATATCCTTAGACAGTTTGCATTATTAATATTGATCTCTGACATCAGTTTCTATGTCTTCATTTATATATGCGATTATACCATCATTTTTTTGTATTATTCATTCGTGTAGAGTAAGGGAAATATTTACTCATTTGCAGGGGATAGTATTTATCAGTCAACCAACACTCAGTAAATATATTTATATCCAAATTTAATTTAAACTTTTTTTAATATTTGTCGCTCGTGAAATGTTTTATTAATACTTCTATTATTTTGATGCAATATGGTAAAATTATTTCTTACATATGTTATGTTTGGAAAGTTAGTTGTTATTATGTTATTATCCATCTTCATAGTAACAGTGTATATCTTATACACATGTATATTTTAAAATTATTTAATTTTAATCATTGAAGAAGATAATATTAACACATCCCAAATGAAACACAAATCCGGAAAAACAACAAAAAATAAAAAGGTATCAGTCGCATCTGGGGCTCGAACCCAGGACCTCTGTCTATCCGGGACAACCGCTTTGCCGACTAAGCTAATGAGACCAGTTCAATTTATGCCATCTACACCGATATCATACTTCAAGTTCAAGACTTGTTAATATTATCCTCCATTTTAAATCGCATATATTGGCTGCTATCCTTATGATGATTTCAAGGTTCTTCTCGAACACAATTGCAGTCGGAATAGAGTCTCGGATATACCTACCCGATTTTTATTTATATGAGACATCTATTGTCTGGAAAGAAATATTCGATTTTATATTATTTGTTTTCATTTGGAATACGTCTTGACAAAACTCTTCCATCTTTATAGCAGACGAATACATAATTTTTATCTTTAAAAATTTGTTTCGTTTTTACTTTGTAATTCCTTGTGGTACGGGCTAATTTCTTCACAAATGTATTTAGGTTCTAAGGTGATGTCATTTAATTTTGCTTTAAGCGTTTTTTTACAATGAGATAATCTCTTGTAGTTTGTTTCCGCAAAGTGCAAAATTGTGCCCTTTTAAATTGTTTCAAAATTCTTTCCAGTTTTTTTTTTAATATTTTAAAATTGGTTTAACTTTGAAAAATTGGTATTTTGTAATCTTTTTTATATAATATAAACGTAGATGAATAACCACTCGTGTAAATTGCCATCTCAATATAGGCGTTTCATATCTAGTGAGATGGGCAACACGTCAGCGCCGATATAAAATGCTTATAAGATAGTTTATTAGTATATTTGTATTCTACAATATTTTGACATGAAATACAATTTTTTTTACAGTACAGGGGGCCCTAAGGGAAATAATTACCCTAAGGGCCCATATCAACTTTGGGGATGATGTGTAGAGAATATTTTAAAGAAAGGATAGGAAGGAGTGAACTTGAAGGGTGTTAAAGAGAACCATGTTGTAGAAGGGAGAAAACATAAAGGCCGGCAGATCATTCCACAGCCGAGCTGTCGAATGAGAAAGAACGAATCGTAGAAGCGACTGTTTCTCATGTGACAAATGTCAACCGTCTACAAATGTTGGGTGCGCGTTTAGCGTGTTTTCCGACTATGCACCGGTGCCGAAGGGATCAATGATGGTAGTTCTTTAGAGCATCTTGTATTAAAATACCGGTAAAACAAGGACATCATTTCCACCGGGATCCGTTTGTTAAGATGGGCGAATATATCAAACGGAGCGCCCGTTTCTGCATAGAGTCAAGGGTTTTTTCAGATATTTTGGGGCTCCCGACCAGAGGTGGCTGCGAAATTATACAGTGGGGCGCACTTGCGATATGTATAGCAGTTGTATTATAGTATCTGCAGGCTCTGTACAGTACGTCCAGCTTCTGAGAGGCTAACTTTACTCTGGCTGCGATGGAGCCGCCATACCTGTGCTGGTCACTAAAGGTTGGGAATTGGAGGGCTTGTTGGGAAGATTGCTTCTTAAGATTAAGATCATTAGTTAGTTTCACATATAATGTAACGTATTAAGAGAATTTATAGGTAAAGAAGTTCCTTACTTGCTGCGCTAGCTTGGGCCGTGTTACAGCAAGTAGTCGACTTCGGTTTGTGATCATATAAAATAAGCTATCTTTTATCGGATATAAATTACACTTTTATTTATCAAAAAATAAAGGTAGAAAAATTCACAATATTTAAGAAAAAAACATTAAAAACATAAAATACTCGTCAGTCCAATATTATTTATTCAAGTAATTAAAATAAAAACTTAAGTTTTTATATTATCCAATACTTAGGTATTATTTTTGATAGCAATTTAAAGTGGAAAAACAATACATTATCACTACAGCAAATAAAGTTCAATATAATCCATGTACCTCTTTTGAAAAACCGCAATTTTCTTAACTTGAATCTACGCAAAACAATTTATTATGCACTGCAGTAATCTTTAATCGAATACGGTATTATAGCCCCGGGTGAAGCTACTGATGCCGCCATTGATCTTATCCTTAAAGCACACTAACTAATTATAAAGATTATTCAAAAACTACCGACCATCAGCAGACGAAATCTTTAGGAGATTCCGTGTTTTGGATATTAGGCAACTTTATGTCAAAAACATACTTGCATATCTCTTTAAAGCCTCGTCGAATTTAATGTTTCAAAGACCCAATCATGTCTGATTACGTCTAAAAGGGATCGAAATGATAATCTACTCCCCTTTAATGGAAGCAATCTTCCCAACAAGCCCTCCATTGATATGCTTGGTGTAACCTTAAGTGACCAGCTCAGGTATGGGGGATCCATCAAAGCCCGAGTAAAGTTAGCCTCTCAGAAGATGGGCGTATTGTACAGAGCCCGCAGATACTTTAATAGTACACAACTGCTGACCCTGTACAAATCGCAAGTGCGCCCCACTGTAGAGTTTGGCAGCTACCTCTGGTCGGGAGTCCCAAAATATCTGAAAAAAAACCCTTGACTCTGTGCAGAAACGGGCGGTCCGTTTGATAGATTCGCCTATCTTAACAAACGGGTTGCAATCTTTGGAGCACAGACGTCAGGTGGGAATGCTGTCCTTGTTCTACCGGTATTTTAATGGAAGATGTTCTGATGAACTAGCATCACTGATCCCTTCGACACGGTGTATAGTCGGGAAATACGCCAAACGCGTGCCCACCTTTTTGCGCACAGTCGACAATTGTCACATGAGAACGGGTCGCTTTTACGAATCGTTCCTGTGTTCAACAGCTCGGCTGTGGAATGATATGCCAGGCTCTGTGTTTCCTCCATCCTATAACCTGGGTCTCTTCAAGACCCAAGTTCACTCCTTCCTATCCTCTAAAAGACCCCCCACACAGCATCCCCAAAGATGATATAGGCCTTGAGGGAAATAATTTCCCTCAGGATCTCCTGTGTGGAGTTACTGTAAAAAAAAATTTATCCCTTTCGTTAAAACAACATTTGCCCAAAGAAATTTTAGATACTTTGCAAGAAAGCTAAATAATGTACTTCCAGTGGCCATTAGACTGAACACAAATTACGATAAGTATAAAATGGACATCAAGATTTGGAGCATTAACCAAATCAGATCAAAATTAATTTTTTTTTTAAAACACCACTGTAAGTATGATACAATGTTCAATTGACACTTCAAACTTTTTACAATAACATTATACTGTATAATTGTAAACTTTGACTGCTCTCAACACAGGTTCTCCGAGTGAGACAGGCATAGTGCCACAACTCTTTTAAAATATCAATATTATATATATGAATAAAAAAATAAAATAACGAAAAATTAAATGAATTAAAATTACTTTGTATGTTAACGATCTCATGTTTTATAATATATCTTTTTTTATTAATATTTTTGAATAATTGCTTTCCTACTTTAATCAATTTTTGTTTATGTTTATAATTTGTCTATAATTGACATTATTACTTTTTAGTATTCTATATGTACCTAATGAAGAAAGCTTCGCTTTTTAAACATGTTGATATGTATATATTAATAAAGTGGTGATTAAAAAGTAAATTTTAATTAATTTATTAATAATGACGCCTCAAAGTGAATACCAACCTTTTGAAGAAATTATAATAAAAAGTATTCTCAACGTACCGCAGTTCCATGAACCTACAGTTCTTGTTTAGGTTTGTAGAAAATTCTAGAAATTCAAAGGATATAAGCTTTCTGAAAACTTGAAAGTTTCTTCTCAAGAAAGACAATTAGTCTAGGATGAACTTAGATTTGTTTAGCATTTTAAACCAAGGTAAATAATCCTTACTACAAAGCGCATTGAAGTTAATTTCCTCGGCGTTATGCCTTGATCCGGATGTGAACGTAAATACGAACTACGTTGAAGTATGTACACCTCTTACATCCACGTTGAGAATGACCTTTTTTACTTTGTCTAACTTGGCGTAGTTGTCACAGCACGAAGCAAACAACAGGAGTTCCTTTATAGTAATAGGATCCTTTGATCAGTGCTTAAGTTCAATCTTCATTTCCAAGAAGTATAGGGTTAAATTAAAAAATGACTGCACAAGCGACGACATTACGCTGCTCTTATAATTTCCTTTCATTAAAAAGGTCCGGGGTTCCCCTTTACTCCGAGCGCACTCTCAAACAATGGTGGTGCACGCCAGTTGAGTCGGATTAAACGCATTCACTTGTATTAAGTCCCGAGGAAATCGCGTTGCAATTTTAGAATATTATGCAAGTCGCGTACCGCCCAAGTGAGAGAACGTAGGTTCTACGTACTCGTGTATTACTCCAACTCTCTGTTTTCTCAGGTACTGAAAATTTAATTCAATTCCTTGCAGGTGGTGTGTTTCGGGAAAATGCATACTCTATGGGAAAGGAAAAATTAGAATTGTTTTTGACTGCTTACGCTTTGACGGTTTATAAATCACAGTTGATGAGCGAAGATATTTATACTGACTTTATTATTGTACAAGTTTTCAAATATTTCATATTTTAATGTTTGTACAAACACAAGATCAATAGCTTCAAAACATTTTTATTTCGCCGCTGCAAAGTCCGCGTGGCAATTTTTAACAGGTGATATCTTAATTGAACCTGGAGCGTTAATAGCATTTCATCAGCAGGATAAAATTTGTGTTTTTGAGTTATAGTGTTTTTTTAGGTACATTAATTAATAAATAATAATGACACCTTCAAAATGTTAAATTAATTTGTAGTTTCATTGTCGTTTAAATGATAAAAAATAATTCTGTTTTAACCAATATTTTAAAACAGTAGTCTAAACAAAATAATTATTAATAAATTAATTAGAAATTACTTTGTAATACCACTTTATTAATATATACTCGTGCATATCAACATGTTTCGAAAGCGATAAGACCGCTTTCAGTTCTTCTGTTAATGGAGTTTCCTACGTTTACCTTTCTTTCAGTGGAATTAGTAATTACATAAATAACACCAGTTTGTAAAATTATTAGAATTATTTGGTGACAAGTAGATGGATTATTTTCTTCTTGTTCTGATTTCTCAATAAAATATTTCACTGCTCTATGACTGATGAGATTAAATGACGGTGAACACACGTTACTAAAACAAATATGTATAATGACACATTATTTTTAAACATTATCTACCTTCAAAGAGTTCCTTTCTATTCAACGCCGAGTGAAAGCAGGTAAAAGCTTCTTAGTAATATCAGGGTTAATGTTGATATGTTTATTCACCTTCTTAAATCAACCCAAGTTGACAGTTACGGGGGTAAATTTAGTGATTTATTCAACCTCACACGAAAGGAAATGTTCCACTGAGAGATGTAAACTGTAGCATGATTTACGAACAAATTCACGGCGTTCCAATAATAATATGACGGGTGCCCCGTAATCATTATATTGTTTCTGTTTCGGGGAACTAATACCGTTATTTTGTAAGCGACGATTTACTCGTATGCTTCGTATGACATTACGAACACGGAATCAGCCCTTGGACAATATCTGACCAAATCAAGATTACGTTTATTTGAGATAAATTTTTAACAACATTTAATAAAAATAAACACAATATCTATTAATGAAACAACAATCGATTATTCTCGTAAATATCTTTTATCGGGGTAATAATGATCGTTACATCAAGAATATTTTTAAAATGTTTCAAATAATTTCTTCAAAGGATTGGTATTCACTTTCTGGTGTCATTATTAATAAATTAATTAAAAATTACTTTTTAATCACCACTTTATTAATATATACATATCAACATGTTTAGAAAGCGAAGCTTTCTTCATCAGGTACATACATAATACTATACAAATAATAAATAACAGACAAATGATAAACATATAATAATTTATGAATAGAAAAATTATAAACATAAACAAAAATGATTAACGTAGGTAATAATGAATCAAAAATTTTATGAAAAATTATTACAAAACATTGAATAACAAATTTATATTGGAAAATAAAACAGAAATTATATGTAAATAAAATTTTATAAAATATATATTAATTTATAATATTTTTTACTAAGCATATTTTTAAATTCAGCTACAAATTATTTTTATTATTAACATTAACATGAAAATAAAGTCAATAAATAGCTATTTAAAACAAATATTTGATTATTACTATTACTATTAACACTTTTTCTAATTTCTAAAATTTCTTCTAAAAAAAATTTGTCTAATTGTATACCGGTTGTGTTTGACCGTGAAATTTTTGGTTTCCAAAATATGGATGGAAAATTCAGAATAATAATTATTATTTAAACACTAATTTAAACTTAATTCTAATACATAAAAATTCTTGAGGCCTTTCCTATGTAAAAATAGTTGATATGTATGTATTAATATAGTGGTGATTACAAAGTAACTTTTAATTAATTTATTAATGTTTTATAAATTGCATTCAATGAGTGGTGTTTAGCGTAAATAGGCACAACATTTTTTTGCGTGATAGCTGTTTATTTCGTCGCACAAAGCCATTACCAAAATGTGGTCAGGCAACGTACGGTCGACTGACAGAAAAACTCACCTTTGCAATTCATTTACTTAAACGAATTCAATTGAGATTGCCTAAAAGACAAACCAGATTAAACCATACTAACTTAAAACAAAACACCTTTATTCACCGCGCTTCACACATTATTAACATTTCATACAGCGAGTTCGACTTATTCAACTGAGCCCCTTATAATTTCAAGCCTAAAATCAATAAATAACATTCACAAAATATATATTACTCTACACAGACTAGATCCTTTCCCTTCCCCTCCCTTCCATCATCGTAACCTCATAGGCTAACCTTGTAACATTTCTTTTTTAATTGAATAATGTGTTAACGTATTTTTAGTTTATGTTTTAAATATTTTAACCGTACGTAATGATTATTGTAAACTGTTGGATTTCCAAATAAACAAAAAAATAAACACAGGTAGCTTATTTATAAAAATCTGTAAAATTAAAAGACACCAGAACCTAGGCATTTTCTACTCGGAAAAGAAAACAGTTTTAATTATTTATAAAAACATTGTTTTATTTCATTGATAAAATCTTACACTTTTCTATGTCTACATACATTATAATATAATACGATATGGAAATTCTAATTATTTAAAACATATCCTTTAATGAATCTCAAGCGAATTACAAATCTATAATGATTCGTTCCACTTGAATTTAAGGCAATAAATAAACATAACAATAGATGATATGAAGTCGTTCCGAAAATACACATAATTATTTTTATGATCCAATAAAGAATGATTTTTCACTGATAATGATTTTTAGTACAATTTTAGTCCATCTCAATTAATAAACGAAATGTTTTTGTCACAGCTGTTTGAAAAACGCCAACATTTTAATGATAACAAAAAACAGTTCATCGCGAAACGCTGCGGTGATTGTGCTCATGGAATTATTCCTCTAAACCGACAAAAACTCATCAGTTCAGCGAAATATGCGCTGCGAAACTCAATTAAGGTCAACATGCATCATTTTTATTACGAAAGTTGATTAACGTTTCACTCGAGCACTTTTGTGTGTCAATATGTAGTAATTTTGTGTTGTTTTTTTAAACGGGGTTTTTTTAGTATTTTAAACTCGTTTTACGCGGGTGTAAACAGGATAATTTTATATCATAAATTAATAAATACAATAACGGATACCACTTTAATCCGTACGACTTTTGGCACTTTATTTTTACGGGATGCCGAAATACATGAAACCTACAAGAGCCGCTTTACAATATCGCTTCGTTGCATTAAAGCATTCCCAATCATAACATTCTGAGTTCAGAGTCCTTATTAACGGCATCCCGTTTGGCGCAATATCAGTGTCTCACAAGTCCAAGGGAATTGGCTAGCTGGGTGCACTTGGCCATCACTTCTTCTTGGACTAAACTAAAGGACATGGCTATGAGCACCAGACCAAACACGAGATAGGCACAGCACGCGAACAAGTGAACGTGTTCATTTTTACTAGAGTCTGACGTGATTTTGGAACTGTTTTGGCCGGGAGCAAAGTCCCCAAAGCCTATCGTGGAGATGGTGATGAAACAGAAGTACACTGAGTCCAGGAAACTCCAGTCTTCCCAGACGGAGAAGATGGTGGCTCCGAGGCCTAAGTACGCTGTCAGGAATATCAAGACGATGGCCACTGGAACCGGAGGATGCTGGAGGTTGTCTTGCACCTGCTGATGGGAGACGCTGGCCGGGGTGCTGGGACAAGACTTGAGCTGGTCGTCTTTGCCCGCTGCTTGGTGGCCCGTTTGAGATCGCCAGATGAGGGGAATCTTCGATGGTGTGTCGTGGGTACAGTTGCTGTAAACACGCGTATTGTTAGTAACATGAAAACATTTATAGATAATTCACATTTTGGTTTGCGGACGAAAAAACTACACCTTTTCTATACTTATCAAATTTAATATATTTAAATACACACTCTTTCCTAACTCACTTACATAAGATGGCGAAGAAATTCCGAAACGGAATCATTTGTAATGTGCCTACGTGTATTCAAATTTACATTTTGAATAAGGAACTCAAGTGTATTTTGTTTTTTTTTCTAAAGTTGGTTTTCATAGTTAAAATAATTTTCAATGTTTCAATTTTTCAAAGCCCGCCAAAACGCTTCAAATTTATGGACGGCCGGTTTTGATCAGTTTAGAAGTGAGAATGTCAAATGTCAAAACAACGATGAGCTTTATCGTACATAATTTTATATTCCATTCATGGTAAACCATAACTAAACATATGTAATAAAATTATTTACCTCTTAGAAACTTTAACTCAAAGAAAAATAATAGTATTCAACATAATACCTGTATTGATATTTGGTTTGCTCATGTATGCTATATATATATATTTTTTTTTAGTAATACTTTTTATATTGACCAACAATTATGGAACTAAAAGTCATCTAAATAAAGTTAAAATTCCGCCAAAACTAAAAAAATAAACATTTAAAATTTAATACAAAATTGAAAAATAAAAATGTCCATAATAATACAAAAACAGAATGCGGACGTGACGTCAGATGTTGCAAATGCAATGGTACCAACATAACAAGGTATTTTGATGAGATGATTTTTTATTCACTTTTAAATAACGATTTATAAATTCTACGTATAACTATATATATTAAAAGTTGTATATTCAGGATCGGCCTTTAACATATATTTTTAAAACCTTTATATGTTTAAATGGAGTCCCTTAATTAAATGCTTTACTTTTTTCAACAGGCACAAAAATAACAAATTTTCCCTTGGTTAACGTTTCACTGCCCTTTTTCTTTCCTTAAGCACTGTTTTTATTTAACTACTGACATTTATGATTGTATTTTAGTTTCATTATAGCCCATTGGACGCACACATGCATTGATTAAAAAATAATAAAGTAACAAGAATAAAACCAGAAACATTTGACCACGTTTATTTAGGCCACATGAGAACTATTCCATTCTGACCCAAAAAACTACCCCTGGTTTCAAATAACAAAGGAGATTTCGTTACACTTCCTAGGAATACTAAATAAACAATAAAATATTCACCATTCCCCGTCGGAGTCGTCCGTGTCCAGCGCGTCGTCCACGGAGTTGAGGTCCCCCTCGGGGGGCCCGCGGCCCTGCCCCCTCGCCGTGCGCCCCCCGGCCCCCCCTGAGCCGCCGCCGCCTCCCACGCCAGGACAGCACTTGCGGGGGGTGCCGGAGGCCGAGGTGGTCGCGGTGAGCTGGGACTCTGCTGGGAAAAGAACCAGAATTAATGATGCGGTCTTAGGAAGCAATCTTGGGTATATCTCAGTTTTACCGAATGATCGGTAATAAAATGTGTTCGGAAATACTGAAAATCAGCTGACAGAAGTATGTCGTGGGCGTGTCTGTGTGCCCGAAGAAAGCTCTCTTTTCTTACTTTTGGTGAAAATATCAAAATTCTTTCTTGAACAGGTACTTAATTTTATCGGTTTGTCTAAAGTATTGAAGTCGAACGCTTATATCAATTTGGCGACCACCGTTTTTTAAATTTATTTCTTTATTAATTTAAAACATTTTACAAAAAATACAATGCATAAAGTTCCGATAAACTTTTTTTTTCTGGTTGTCGAACGGGAGCTTGTTATTTAAAACTTTATCCTAAATTTACAGTTACAAAATATATATATCTATAAAAAATAAAACAAACTTAAATCACAAACATTTCTCAAGAATCTTACACAAAGATGTTTAAAAAAAACATTTTTTTTTATTAAAATATATGAACGACAACAATAAATCATATAAATAAAATTTCATGATTATCTAATACAAATAGCTTCTTTCAGGTAGCCAATTTTTTTTATATATTCATTAACTGTTTAGTTTGAATACTTTTTATTTTTAATTTCACCGTTATCATATTTAAACAGCTCGGAATCGTGTGATCTAAAGTTCTTTGTCCATATTTATTTGTATGCTTAGGAACCATTAAAATTGAGACGAGTATTGTAAGTGTACTATAGTATATTGGCATTATATAAAGAGTTATGAATGTGCAGAAATATAATTTTTTGCCACAGAATTGCTCTTACTGAAATAATGTTGAGACTGTATAGAAAAACAGTGTACGATAAGAGTATTCTTTCAAATCGGTATAAATCAAACTTCTAGGAATATCCCGTTCAGTGTTCGAATGATCCATAAAATGAAGTTACTATTTTCATCCAAACCTCAAAGATAACCAGGTGTACGCGACTAATTGAAGGCGCTGAATGAAATACCCCTTTTGAAGTGGCAATTAATTAATATTGGTTTGTTGGCAATTGTAACGTCACCTGCGTAAGTCAGGTTATCATTTTAAGTAGTAATTGTATTTAAATTTCCTATATATTTTCTCATAGTCTTCATGAAAAATACAGTATGATATAAGAAAAATAAAAAATAAATACATGCACGCACGTACAAAGTTTTAACTAATAATTGTAAAGCAATGGAAACCCACACAAGCGCTGTCTCTGTGGGTTATATGCTATTATTATTAATGTTATACCTAACTAACTAATTAGCTATCACGCCATTTTGAATGCGACAAGGACGGACAGTAAAACAACTCGATCTTGGTATGCACTTCTTGCTTCATTCACATTCATACAACGTCTCATACATTATCTTTTGTTATTCCGACTTCTGACATGGCCCGACTCAAGTATTTGATTCACTAGATCGTGCCATATATTTCTCGGGCGTCCCCGACTTCTTCTTCCATTCACATTGGCGTCATATATTCTCCTTATACTCCTTTCTTCGTTTATTTGCTCTACATGCCGAAACCATCTAAGCGTCCCTTCTTCATCTTACTCATTACGCTTAAATCAGCTTTGCATTCTTTACGAATCTCAAAATTTTTCACACGATCATACATGGTTTTACTACACATTCGCTTCAGAGATCTCATTTCTACAGCATTTAGTTTACTTTTAACCTTCCTCTGCCAGTTCCATTCCTCACTGCCATACATCAGGGTAGGTATCAGCACTCCATTCTTTGGATAACTTTTTGTTAACGCCAACCTCGTTCAATCCTCCGTTAATGGAGTTTCAGGTATTCGCCCTTCATTCAATATCAGTCTTTCCATCTCTCGTAAACATACTTCCCAAATATACAAAGTCATCGACCTGCTCCAAGTATTTATCATTGACAACTATACAGGGTATGTCGCAAAAGTATCGAGAAAAAAAATCCTGACTGCGCTAGAAGGGGTAGCGGGATGCGCCGAGTGGTGGAGATGGTAGGGAGAAGTCGTAACTACCAAACGCGCCACTGCTGAGTCCTCTCCAAGCAATGGTAGAGCATAGTGATCCGCGCAACGTGTGTTTTGTCGTTGCGTCGGAAATCAAGATGCAACATTTGCTGGAACAGCGGGAAGCCATCAAATTCTGCGTTCGGCTGAAAAAACCCGGTATCAAGACCTTGACCATGATTCAGGAAGCCTTCGGAGATGAAGCCATGTCACAGGCAAGAGTTTACGAGTGGCACAAACAATTCCAAAACCGCCGGGAATCAATTGAAGACGATGTGCGCGTTGTGCGGGTTTTTTTTCAGATGTTTTGGGCTCTCGACTAGAGGGGGCTGCCAAATTCTACAGTGTTGCGCACTTGTGATTTGTAAAGGGTCAGCAGTTGTGTACTCTCTGCAGTATCTGCGGGCTCTGTACAATACGCCCAGCTGCTAGTTGCTTAGGATTTTGTTATTCTTGAGGTATGTGAGTAGCTTGTTGTTAATCACCCTTTCCAATACCTTGGAGAGTATGGAAGTGATGGCTATGGGGCGGTAGCTGGGAGGATCGAAGCGATCCTTCTTTTTGGCAATCGTATAAACAATAGCCTTTTTCCAGAAAACTGGCACCTTTCCACCATTGAGTGAACGTTTAAATAATTTTGAGAGGACTAGAGTTAATTTTGCCTGAGTACGAATGTGTTTTTTCCGCTCTTCTTTCCTGATGGGGATTTTCTGGATGTGGTTTAATTAATTTTATCTTACATATTATTTAAAATCAAAACAGGAAAAAAATTATAATTCTTTCAAATCACAAATTAAACAATTATTAGGTAACTCCAACAGTAATTAAAAGTTTTAATTTCTTCTTGAATTTTACATTAACTCTTAATGTAAATTAGAAAGAGTAAAAAATAAATAAAAATATCCTCTAGAAATATTAGATCAGGTCTTTCGAAATATGACTAGAATTAAGTTTATATTTGTACGTGCTTTATTGTTACATTTCTATTATCATGTACTTTTACTCTTCTATTTTCCAGGTGATGTATTTTGTAGTAATTATCGTATACGAGTACAACAAAACAATCTGTATCTGTATTACATTCGTGATGTATTTTATTTCTATTAGTTACCATTAATGTCGCTACATGGCGTTGCTCCCCAACTCTAAATCTTTCTCTATTGAGTTTTTTTAATGTATCATATAAAATAAAATAAAATAAATTTTACAACTTACCATCCAAGCACTCCAAACTGGCGTTGTGCGGTGTCTGCCTGCCACGCGCCAGCGGGCCCGCCCTCGGGCTGGTGGGAGCGCGCTGAAAGACATGCGCGTATCGCGCCCCTCCAGCCACGTGCACTATGTGTTGCTGCGCGGCCTGCACGCCCGGTGCGCTCGACCCGTGCCCGCCCAATTGGGTTCCGCCGACCGGGCGTGGGTAACGGGATGGAGGGAGGAGAGAGTGCTGCTCGTGGAGCTGGAAATGATTGTCCATCTGGCGAGAATTTTTTTTTATTTATTTTGTAATTTATTATATATCATTGTTTTAACACCATACGCAGGTAACAAATGTTTAAGAATGCATCTTAACTGGCTTTTCTTAGTCTTCCAATTATAAAATCCTTTGCTAAGCTGTAACCAAAAACATGATCTCTTTTTCAAGCATTATACATGTCCATGCCTCACCTGGGCTACATTGAAAGTACATAACTTACAAACTAAATAAAACTTACATACATGAATGTTTACATAGCAATAATAATCAATAAGTACAATAAACAACAACAATCATTACATCGCAAAAATGATAATAAGAATGAAAAACAAGTGAAAGGTCGAAAACATATTATAAAGTAGGTGTATAAACTAACTCCTTATTGTCACCTGTGCTGATGGTACACTGTTTGATACTTAATAAAGGGCATCATCAAATTATCAGTTTGATATTAATGATAATTTTTTTTTATTAAATTGATTCATTTTGTAATTAAAAATATCTATTTCATTATTAGAGCAGTGTATAGTATTGTAATTTCCCGCGGTAAAGGAGAGAAATATCCAGTATTTGTGTGATAGACTTTAACATAAAAAAATTCTATTATCCCCTTGTTGGTGTATTAATGTTGATTTGTGATAAAATGTTTGGCGTATCAATTGATGAAGGTATAGCAAAAGGAATACACCAGAAAGCTTAGTGCGAAATTCGATCATTATACCTTCCGAATTGATCAGATAAACCTTCACGATATGCAGTCACACGGGTTGTTACATAATATAATTTTTCTTCTTAAAACAGTTATAGTGGAATAGAGATTTTAAAAAAAATGTCTTGCTGCATAGCAATCCTGTGAGTTGTAAAACTCGTTTTGGGACGATAGTAAATTTTAAATTACACAAGTGATACAACAAGATACTAAACTGAAGTAGAAATAACACAACAATACAAATTAGGGGGTGTAGTCTATTTTACATTAAGGGACTAAGAGAAGTATGCGATTTTTGTCTGCATCCAGTACTTGCAGAAGATACATTGGCGCGCCTCTGGTATTGCGTCCGTGGGACAATAATTTGTTAACGTTAGGTCGTTCTCTAAAGTATTTCAGTAAATAGTAAATAAATAATTGACGGACTGAGAGGTCTTAGCATTCCTTATATAGTGCTTCAGTTTGATGTCGGCTAGATATATCGAACACAACCTTTAGTACTGCCCGTTGCGCTCTCTCGGCGGTAGGATTGAGGATGCTGCACCCCCCCAGATAAATATGCAATATGAAATGTTGGATTCACAAAGAGCATAGTATACAGTATATAGTATATAATATATTCGATGGTTGCGAAAAATATAAATCGACTATAGTTGCCTACGCGGTTTTTAATCTTGTATTAAATTATTTAACAGAATTGATAATATTTGGAAGAAAGATTTCTAATAAATATTCCGTTAAAATAAATTATTTTAGGATAATTTATCAAAGAGTAGCAAACGAAAATGGAAAAACCATAACAATTAAGGAATTAAACGTTTATTATACGAGTCCTTACGGAGCATCAAGTGTGTGCCTTTATTACCTCAGTATTTATTTACCGGTTAACCAACGAATAGAGCTTTACGTTAACTACCCACCACACACCTGTTAGATATAAATTTAACGAAAGTCTATTAACGAAATTGCACGATTTAACTTATTACATCGTTTTAAGTTATTTCGCCATCCTATTATAGCCTTAATAAACGTTTACCACAACGGGCCGCTTTCAGTAAAGCTGGAAGTATCAGTGGAATATTACTATGACGTGCTAAAACGTAAGTACCCTGTCCATACAGGTAAGAACACCTTGCAGAATGGTAAATGGAGAATGAGGGAATTGACGTTTGTCTTTGTAAGATGTTGATATATTTTTTAAATTGTATAATTTTAATTACATAAAATGGGAACTTGTATCCGCTAAGCCACTGCAAGTAGCTTGTCAGCAGGAGTTTAGTTCAACAATATTATATAATACAACAATAAATAACAATCATCATACGAATGTGGTGCAATAATAGAACAATATAGGTGCATGCTTGTTGTGATCAATATACACAAGTTGGAAAAAATGTATAAAAAAATATGAAAACAGCATAACAGTTTTGTTATAAAGATACTGGACTGCAATTTCATAATATCTATTTAAATGGTATTATAAAAATATCAAATTTCTGTAAGTATTTAACTAATTGGAAAAAAAACAGTAATACAGTTTTGCTATAGAGAGGATAGACTTAATATAATAGTAGCACAAATATTCTTCGGAAATGAGATTAAAGGTAATGTAATGACGAACTCCCATTCTTTGTTGTTTTGTGTGTCTATAATCATAAGTCAGTTATTAAAGCAGATAATTAGTTTTATGTTCTCTGGTAATGTCAGATACAACATTATCATCGCACGAAAGTAATATTACTGTAACAGCCAAGGTCATGTAAAAAAAAACGCAGGATTTTAAGGCATATCATATCAATTAAAAGAACGAAATATTGACAACAAACCTAAGATTTTTTTTCAACGTCGTACAGGTCTTATTTTTCATCGTAGTGTCACATGACCCAGATAGATCGACGCAGGAAAAAAAACCCTGTGGAATGGTGTACACAAAGTATTTTCGTGGGTAGTGGTGTTTCAGCAGTATTGCTTTCCTGCGACGATATGTACAAGCTTTATCTATTCGACGCCGGCGTTAAGCATGTAGAACTGAGAAAAATGTTTGAATATCAGTTTTTGCACATTATTATTTTTAACTATAAATTCGTTAGGTAGGGAGAGAGGACAAACCGCCAAACAACTCGATCTCGTCACACACGTCTTGCTTCATTAATATTCATACATCGTCTCATGCATTCTCTTTGGTTATTCTGACTTCTGACATAGTCAGAATCAAGTATTTGATTCACTTGATCGTGCCATGTCTTCCTCGGGCGTCACCAGCTTCTTATTCCACTCACATTTGCGTAAAATATTCTCCTTATACTCCTTTCGCTTTACATGCCCAAACCATCTAAGCATTTCTTTCTTCATCTTACTCATTAAGCTTATATGAGCATTTCATTTTTCAATCTCAAAATTTTTCACACGATCATTCATGGTTTTACCACACATTCGCCTAAGAGGTCTCATTTCTACGGCATTCAGTCTACTTTTATCCTTCCTCTGTCAGTTCCATGCTTCAGTGCCGTACATCAGGGTTGGTATCAGCACTCCATTGTGGACTGCTAACTTCGCTTCTTTGTTTGTTAAAGTGTTACAAAAATATTTTTAACTGTGGGTTAATAAGTAAAATTAAGGGCAATTTTGCTTCATGTAACTCAAGGTAAAATATATAAATTAAATCGTTATGTCTACCAGTAGAAAATTTTTCTGTGAAATCGCTTAACGAGGGATGGAATGAGTTCCTCGAACGCACCCTTTCGAGGGCTCAGGTAAGAGTCCAGGGTTCAAATCTTGTTTTGAATAAAGCGATACCTAAACAGCCAGTATCAAGTTAACCGTCCGTGGTGGCATATCTGTGTACGTATTACCGTTAGAATTTATACAAACCTCAAGTAAAGTTTAGTGTTAATTTATGAAAACAGCTTCTATCAGAAAAGGAGATATTTTGAAAGTGCAGTTATTTACAGTACCTTCCATCATTTCGAGTACAATGAGTCGATTGAATAAGTTACCGTTGGAACTGATTGTCTACATATTCAGGTAAGTGAACTACTCAAGTATTTATTTCTTAAACTTCATCAGATATTATGATCGGTCGAAAGCAAATATTAGGTATTTTGCCGTCAACAAAAGTTTAACGTGCTGGAATCAGTATTCCATATCATTAAATTTTAATGAATTTACAAAGTAATTTTTAAGTAAGGGATGATAAACAATCTGATTGCTTGATGGAAGTCACTGACGTTAAATAAATATGTAACAATGTACTGTGATAAGAACACTTGAATAAGAAGTTAGGTGCTTGAGGTTTAATTCATTGGGTGTTGCTGAAAATGTTAATTTCGTCTTTACCTGCATAAAATATTCAGCAATTAATAGCGTAGGTTGCAAACTGTCCTCGCAACTAACTTTCTCCATAAATAAATAACTGCAAGTGAAAAAACTACACAAGGGTTTCGCTTCCGAAACCAGTAAATGTCTATTCACATATACCGGCACCGTGCAGTGCAGACACGTACAGTGGCAGGCACGCCGCAGAAGCCAGTATTCACATTACACCATGCAATAATGTATTCGTATCTATGTTTTTTTTTCTCTCAACAAAAAAAATTAAAATAAACAAGCAAAATTTTTATATTTGGTTTTATGTGGTTTTCTTTTACAATCTTATTAGTATTATGCAGTTATTATTTTTAAATAAAAACACGCTTAATTTGTAAACTTGGATAGATATAGATATATATGTATTTATGAGTAAATATTTATAAATATAAACAAATATAAAAAAAATATTCCTTGAAAAGGGATTTTTTTTTTACTGCCACTTACTAATATTAAGTATACCCAAGCACTGGCCTGGCCTATGTGTAATTTTTTACTATATATACAATACACATACATTTATAAACATGTATTCAAATATACATGTACAATTGAATGTACAAAATATACATATATATAAAAAATGTTTATAACCTTTGTACCTATGTTTACATAAATGTATGCATCAAAAAATTAAAAAAAAACTAATTTTCCCGTACTTGCCACATTATGTGTTTGCACTGCACAGTGCTGGTAGAAGTGAATCGATCTTAACCCTTTGAACCCTATAGGCCGGTAAACCGGCCTGATTTGGCGAGGCAAATACCCTGAAGGCATAATTTTTTTATTGCTACCGAAAGTCTGCAATTATTATGAACTACAAAAATAGTTTTCTAATTGACAATTGATTATTGATCGAAATTGCGTATTTAGTCAAATATTATTTTTTGGTCAAAAATTGCTCAGGAGCTCAAGGATATGGTGCTGATACAATGAACGCCTTAGGGTTCAAAGGGTTAAGATGTAGGCAGTAGTATTGGAATTTTTTTTTTACACATACCAATAAAGCAGTTCTACAAAATAAATGAAATGAGAGAGAAACAGCAAAAACAGTGTCGAAGCGTTATTAATTCAGGTATGTACATTATTTAAGTAATTTCAAACAATGTTCGATTTTGAATGCGTTTTTTGTCGGCATGCTCCATGACTTATTCTATAGAAAATTGTTATTTTCAACAGGAAGTTGGATTGCTTCTCATTGGACACCGTTTCGAAGGCAGATGCTGCCTGGGCCAACATCATTGACGGAGATCCAGTTCTGAAAACAAGGCTGGACGTACACAAGCGCTTGTTGGACGCTTTTTATAATGAACATCTCAATGAAATCACAATGAATATATATCTGTTCACAACATTGTTTTTAATGACTCTCATTATTTGTATCACATTAAACATGTAAAAACATTTAAGTATTTGTTACCAATACGCATTGAATTGGGGAATACAAACTATAGTTGGAACGGGATATACATATGTAAAATATTAATGTCTTGGTTAGGTCGTTAATTTTCCGTCTGTTTTCTAAAGTTGCCATATTTAAAATATTCATTAACGATGAGTTATTAATATGTTGTTAAGATATGTTAACTTTAAAATTTATGAAAGGCAAAAAAAACCTTTGAATTGTTTCAACATCATGAATATGCATTTTGTAGAAACGCGACCACACTATCGAATGATGTTCTATTCTTAGAGCAATAATATACCAAGAGACCTTTCTAATCTTCCCTAATAATAATACGAATGGTTGAAATACTCGCAAAAATAGCTCTCTCTCTTTGTGCTCGGTTTTATAAACATATGAGAAAGAGAGACAAACAATTTTTGTTCAAAACATTCATTTGTGGGAGGGTCTTAAAGGCTTGAAGCCAATTTCTGAAAACGCACGAACTTCACTTCGATGCTATCTGTCAAACAAATTGATAGTCGGAGTTCGATAAAAGTGAAATAATTTCGTGAATTAAGTGAAATTGAGCGAAAAAAAGCTATGGCCATATGTGCAGTTATTGGGTGCTTCAACTGAAGTACTAAAGGACAAAAAAAACAGTTTTCTCAGGTATTTATCAATAAATTCGTATTTTTTACTTTGATCTCAAATATTTAATAATCTACTCTATAAATGAACTCGGAGCCTTCGCCAATATTTAAACAACCCTTGCACTATTTGTATTATTGTAATAAACATCCGTTTTAATTGAGTTTTAATGCATTTTCAATATATTACATTTACAATAATTTTGCGTAATTATGAGAATACAAATTACCAATTTCATTTGGGCATCTCAAAGTAGCTTTGTCTCTTTCGCTCTCATGTTAGCATTGCTAAATGTTGGTAAACAGATGGTGACAGAGTGTATTTTGTGAATTCCTTGTATTTCCACCATGAAAAAATCAGGGCTGTGCTAAAGTTGGGTTGTTTTTATACATGTAACTATTTATAGATTTCCAAAGGAGGAAGCAAGACTTCAAAAATGGATCCATGCAACGAGAAGAGTAAATTGGATTCCAAAATACCACAGTACAATTTGCTCAGCTCATTTTTTAATTGAGAACTTCGACACATCGCTTCCAAAGGTCTGGATTTCGCGGTGCCTCTATGTAATTCAATAGAACCCTTGGCTATACAAAAGGTATTTATGAATTTTAGGTGTAAACTTTATTTATCTTTAATACATTCATTATTATTTATTTTTGTAATCTGTGCCAAAACTAATAAGGGTAATATTTTCAGATAATTCCAAACTCCTCAAATGGAACCTAACCGCCTTTGTCAGAACAGGCGCTTACATTAAATTCAGAAAGAGATGTTGTAAGTATATCAAAATATAAACACATTCATTAGCCGCCTTATAATAATGATAATAATAATAGCAGAGCATTTATATAAAGCAGTTTTGTGTTACTACTTTACATTCTATTTATTGACACTACCATAAAAAAAGATATTAGGTGCAACATTTATTTAGCTTTAATACATCGACAATTTTTGATGTACTGACTACTAAAACTAATAAAAAATAATAATTTCAGATAATACCAAACTCCCCAAATAGGATCTCGCTGCCTGTGTCAGAAAATCCGTTTATATTAAATTCAGAAATAGATGTTGTAAGTACCTATATAGTATGTAATAAAAATACAAATGAAGTTATTAAAACACAAATTAATTATTGGTTTTCATATTTACAGATTATGGAAAATTCAGATAGCATTGGACATTAACGCCCGACTCGGTACCTGAAACCCCACGGAAAATAATTTTAAGACGTATTTTAGATATTTGAGACAGTATTTTAATAAATTGACGTTGATTCTCAATCAATAGATGAATACACTGTAAGAGTATTACACTCAATCAATAGATTAAGACACTGTACGAGTATCACCCTACAATGCTTTATATTACTTTTCTTTTTAAACAAATTTTTAATGTTATTTTATTTCATGTTATATTATGTACCAATAAATTTTATTGCTTATGTTCCTTAAAAAACAAATAATATTACATAAATCGTTTTCAAGATTTACGACTACCTACTTACTCGCAACAAAATACCTAATTTATTTAATTTGTAGCAACCCTGTTAGTCATGGTAAGGCCACACCCCTGAGGTCACCCTTGGTCAAAAACTCGCTTCAACATCTCGCAAAGTGAGGTCTCTATATATTGTTACTCTAAGGTTCTATTAGACTTAAAGAACATAACTAACTAGGGATATGTATAACAATTTATTACTTATAAAAAAAATATTGTTCTTAATATAAATCCTAAAGTTTTCATATCCTTATTTACAATTTATTGAATGTGAGCAATGAAAGTTAATAGCCAGATTCAAATATAAAAGATAAATAATTGTCCTAGTTTTTTTTTACAATAAACCTGCTAAAATAAATGATTTATAAGTGTAAACATTTAATAAGCTTTTTAATTTTATTACAATTCTTTTGGTTCCGTTAGACTTTTCAGGTTTTTGAAGATGTTTAAGTAAACAAATATCTATTCCATACTTAATTTGGGAATTTAAAGCTAGTATTGATATGTATCACACGGGTTAAGAACATTATTTCTAGAAACTTGATTCACATTTTGATGAGCGTCAAGGAATTTATGTTGTTAATTTTAATAGCACAGGGCTATTAGTTTGCCAAATTCCACTGGATAAGAGTATAGTGGGATATCGATTGATAAGGTATGAATGGAAAAAAAAATTAAAATATGAGATGTGCAAGGTGCTTTCGTGAGTAGAACTGGGTGCATGGATCATATCTTTTTATTACGTATGCTCACAGAGAAGTTTCCGGAGAAGAAACCAGAAACTTTTCTGTGGCTTTGTAGATCTACAAAAATCATTCGACCGAGTTGACAGGAAAAAGTTATGGAAGGTATTTTCCATGTATGGGGTGAATACGAATCTTATACAGGCAATCGGGTCTTTGTACGCGGCAAGCGTTGCATGTGTTAGAGTTAACGGTGATTTTACGGGGTGGTTTGACAGCACAAAAGGCATTTATCAAGGCTGCGTAATGTCATCGTGGTTAGTCAATCTATACATGGATAATTGTATGCAAGAATCGAAAGAGGTGGGCTTGGGCGCGAACCTTGTGTAATCTGAAGTATGATGCCCGGTGTATCAGTATGGATGATCTACAGTCCCTCGTATCTAGGATTAACGAAGTATGTATGAATAACGAGCTAATGATGAATGTAAGTAAATCTAAAATCATGGTGTTTGGAAGACACGAAAACAGTGTGCAATATAGGTGTGAATGATGAATATTTGAAGCAGATGGATGAGTTTGTGTATTTGAGAGGTATGTTTACGAGAGATGGAAAGACTGATAGGGATATTGAAATAAGGGTGAATGTAGGAAACTCCATTAGCGGAGGACTGAACGCGGTTGGCCCTAACAAAAATTATCTAAAGAAGCGAAGTTAGCAGTCCACAATGGAGTACTGATACCCTGATGCATGGTAGTGTGGCATGAAATTGACGGTATAAGGAAGAAAGTGGAATGCATGCTGTAGAAATGAGATCTCTGAGGCGAATGTGTGGTAAAACTATGTATGATCGTGGGAAAAATGTTGAGATTCGCTAAGAATGCAATGCTGATGTAAACGTAATCAATAAGATTAAGAAACGGAAGCTTAGATGGATTGGGCATGTAGAGCGAATAAACCAATAAAGGAGTGTAAAGGGAATATATGACGCGAGTGTGAACGGAAGAAGGAGTCGGGGCGTGAAGAACGTGCCATGTCAGAAGCCAGAATAACAGAAGAGAATGTATGAGAGGACGTATGAATGTGAATGAAACGGCGTGATGTTTAGTTAGATAGTTAGTTTTTAATACACTTTTATCCATCGCCATACTCATTCTAAAAACCTAACGCATGTCTACTAAAAGTTCCTAATTCATTCCCGTCCTGACATCAGTCGACTAAATATAGGTATTTAGTTATTGTGGTTTGTGAATTACTCATCAGAATAATAAGTATATTTAATGAAGTTGACAAACTAAAAAACGGAAATGTAATCTTGTAGAATTCATTTATTTAATTCATATGTAATGTAATAAAATTGTACCAATAATAGAGATAATAAGAATAAGGAACTCCTGTCCCATTTTTATTTTATTTTTTATTGATAATGACGTTCAAGCTTAAACACGCGTATTTTGTTTTTTTTTTCTAAAGTTGGTTTACATAGTATTAAATTTTGTATGAAACAACCAGCGCAGCCGTTCCCCTTAAGAGATATTCGCAAAATTGTCTGTAAGTGATATTAAAAATGTCTTTTGGCCTTCTTCTGAGGTAGTAAATTCGAGCGTTCCTGTTAAAAACAAGGATGGATATAGAAATAGATAAAGGTAACATACTATTAGTATTCATAGTATGTTAAAATTTGTGATATTTTCAATCATTTTGATACTTTCGTTAGTCATTAAAACATAATCTTTCGAACACATCAGGCATTAATTTCTTGTTATTCAATTCTGCACACACAATAAATAAAGGTAATAAGGAACTCCAGTGAAAAATATAATGGCTAAAAATATACATTTATATAGATCAGCAAACACCGATTCTGAATTTATTACTTTTATTATATATAATTATACGAAGAATTTAAAAATCGTCATTTAAAGCGAATAAATAAATCATCTCAACAAAACACCATGTTATGTGAGTACCATTGCATTTGTAACATCTGACGTCACGTGCGTATTCTGTTTTCAGATTAGGATGGAAATTTTTATTTTTCGACTTCGTTTTGTATTTTTTCAGTTTTGGCGAAATTTAAAAAATATTTACGTAAAAAAAAAAAACTATTATTAATGAAAGAAATAAGAGTATTTATGAAAAAACCAATTATCAAAATGGATATTATGATAATGTTAATGCTCAATACTATTAATATTCTTTGAGTTATGTTTCAAAAATGGTAAAAAAATATATTACTATAAGTTATGGTTTACAACGAATATAATAAAAAAATATGTACGGTAAAGCTCAACCTTGTTTTTCCATTTGAAATTCCAACACCAAAACTGATGAATACCGACCGGCCATAGATTTGGAGCGTTTTAGAGGACATTGGAAAATTGAAAATTATTTTAACCATGAAAACTAACTAAAAAAAAACGGATTATGCCGATAGTTTAGTTTGAATGTCATTATTGATAAAAAAATTCGACTGGAGTTTGTTATTATAACATTTATTTAATCATTGACTATAGTAATAAAAGATCTCAAATGGAATATGAAGTAGAAAAGCCAAAGAAAACAAAAGATAACGGTTAATATTATCTTCGATGATTACATACTACAGAGAGGTTTATAAGCTTCAATAAGTTATTCCGAGAAAAAATTAATGATAATTATACTACGAACCATAATTTTGCTCAAATGGAAACATTATTCACTTTAAATGGAAATACGGTAGGTACCGCTACTACTTCATGTAAATCGGTATGGTAGAATGGTGGTAAATCATATCGGTACTAATGTGCGGTAGGCTTCTGACTTAATCAGGATTAAATTTATCCTACTGAAGTTACAAATTAATATTTATAATACACCACTAATTTTTGTGGAGATTAACTCTAATCGATTTTTTTTACAGTAACTCCACACAGGAGGCCCCGAGGGAAATATTTTCCCTCAAGGCCTATATCATCTTTGGAGATGCTGTGTGGAGGTTCCTTTAGAGGATAGGAAGGAATGAACTTGGGTCTTGAAGAGACCCATGTTGTAGGACGGAGGAAACACAGAGGCCGGCAGATCATTCCAAAGCCGAACTGTTGAACACAAGAATGAGTCGTAAAAGTGACCCGCTCTCATGTGACATATGTAAACCGTGTGCAAATATTGGGCGCGCGTTTAGCGTTTTTCACGACTATGCACCGGTGCCGAAGGGATCAATGACGCTAGTTACTCAGAGTATCTTTCATTAAAATACCGATAGAACAAGGATAGTATTCCCACCTGACGTCTGTGCTCCAAAGATAGCAATCCACTTGTGATTTGTACAGGGTCAGCACACAGAGTACTATCCGCGGGCTCTGTACAATACGCCCAGCTTCTGAGAGGTTAACTTTTCTCTGGCTTCGATGGAGCCCCCGTACCTGAGCTGGTCACTTAAGGTTACACAAGCATATTGAAGGATGACTTGTCGGGAAGATTGGTGTGATTAGTTTAAAAATAAAATCGTTTTATGATATCGATTCTATCACGACTTCCATTGTATAAAAGTTTTGCTGCTTTTACTATTTTGTAAATCAATTCAAATAGAACAGATTTGATATTTTACGTAAAAAATTCATAAATGTTCTTAATAAGATGTTTTTTCTGAAATTCTTGGAGAACAAACATATTTTTAATCGTGTAAAAACTAATGATCAGAAAAACAGTTTCTACCTTCGTAAATATTCTGAATAATTTTCAAATAATGTTTAAGTTAAAGTTTTTTTCGCGTCTCATGCGTAAACGTGGCAGTACTCAAAATAATAAAAAAAGAAACTTATTTTAAGAAGTTAAAAAAACCTATGATAGATTTGCGAACGGCCATTTTATCAAAAACTATGAGTTTGCCGAACTGTGTAAAATAACTAAATTGTACAATTATAAAACCAGTTTTTAGAAGCAATAATAATACATAACAAACCTAAAAAAACTCTAAAATAAGAATCTTACATTTAATAATAGTGGCAAATAGAATTAAAATGCGACCACGCCGACTGCAACGCTACCTATATCGCGGAGACGGGAAGGGCTTCCTCAACTAGATTCAAAGAACATATACGATATATAATGTTAAAATTAGTATTTTATAATTCGCATAACATATCTAAGTGAATAATACCCTTACGTATAGAAAGAAAGGGTTTTAGAATAAATTTATTTGAACAATTGGAAATTAATAAACGAACAAATTATCCTAATATAAAATTATTTAATAAAGTAAGTAAAATTATTTTTTCACCACTTCGCAGTATGTTCTCATTATCAAAACACATTTAATTTATTTTTTATAAAATGTTAAATATAACTCAATAAATGCAAAAACATCTACACACACAAGCTAGTATGAAGGAAAATAAATTATTTTTAAATATTTTTCTCTACGAACTGCAACATAAATAAAACTCCCAAACCACGAACCGCTTCGATACATAAACGCAGAAATTTCCTACTAAATCCCCGCTAGCTAGAAAATAAAATACAAAATAATATCTAGGGAATATCATAACGAAGAAAAATAATGTTTATGTAGGCCGAGTCGTTTTATTAGAGTTTTTTCTTCACTTTGTTTCTAACAAGTCCCTGGAAATAAATTCTCGAGTATGTCCACTAACACGAATCTTTAATATGAAAAGGGTAGAGAAATGCTTATTTGTAGAACATTTACAATCATGTTTCGGCCTTGCGGGGTTAGGACACCATAAGTTTATTTGCTTGAGAGGTGGGTACCGCAAACCAGTGGCGTACAAATACTTTTGAGAAGCCTCGTATAAATAACATGAATATTAAATTTATTAAGAAACAGCTTAAAATGAACCTACGTGTGTATAAAATTACTGTTTAAAACATACAATTCTGTGAACCTTTATAATTCACTAAAAAATATTTATATAGTACGTTTTTCTGAATTTGAGGGCTTTTAACCTTTGGAACACCGAGCTTCTGTGGTCTAATGATTCCGTCGTGTGCCGAAGGTAAATCTGCGCGCGGCACGCCATGCACCGGCTATCTTTCACCGGAGTCTATTTTCGTATAACTTACCTGTTTTTGCAAAATGATGTTTTTGTAAATTGTTCCGTCTTTCCTGATAATGTGTTTATATATTAAAGAAAATTGTGTATATCTATCATTAGTAGTTTCCCCAGAATAGCTACTTGTATTCAGAGAAAAAAAATCTTTCTAATGATATTTTATTTATTTATGTATTCTTAAATTTAATTATGAAAACAAAAATATTAGCCAATCATCTCAATAGGATAATCCTGTGTAGAGATGAGCGGCTTTGCAATTTAACGTTTTATTATAATTCAATAAAGCTATATAAATGTATTGAAAATATATATAAAAAATATTAAAAAAAAACACTTATTCACTTAAATTTTAGAAGACTTCACAGAATAAAACCCAAATTAACTGCTCGTCAAGGAATAATGCAATACTTGACAGTTGTTATTTTATTCCAAATTCCAGACAAGCGGCGTTTCACAAAATGAAAAGCAAGAATTGCTATCTGATATATTACTTTGTTGGCAAACGAAAGGAATTTAATTTAGTAAGCTACGAACATTTTTAAAGTCGAAAATCCAACAAAAGTAAAGTATCTTTTTTGTATTACTAGGATACAAATTTTGAGTTACCAATCGGACGCGGTGGTGCGTCGGAGGTTAAACTCTTAAGGTGGGTTTTTTACTATTATTGATTACTTCCACCAAATGTCGTCAGTTTCAATTAAATGATTTAGACTTATTTTGTATAAATTACTGTTTAATAAATAAATATCAACATATTTAGGAAAATGCATTAAAAAAATAATAATTTAAGCATTGACAACTTGCAAAAATATCTAAAAAAATAAAGGTAAGTGATGTAGTAAGGTAAAAAATAGTTTTCATATAAAAATAATTTTGTAAAATAAGCAAAATTATTATAAAATACACATTATTATTAAACAAATGAATTAAGAATTACTTTGTAATCACCACTTTATTAATATATTAATATATATATATGTAGAATAATTTTCTCGGTTTACCCGCGTAATGTAGTCCTTAGAAGGACTTTTTAACTCCTGACGTTTCGGACAAATCACATTGTCCATCTTCAGAGGCCTTATGTCTTGAGTTTTGTTTTGAACTGATCGCTTGAGCGTGTCCGTTCAATCCAAAAGTTAAAACCAAATATATATATATTCTTGATGAGGAAAGCTTCGCTTTCATAACATGTTGATATGTGTATATGAATAAAGTAATGATCACAAAGTAAATTTTAATTATTTTTTAATAATGACGCACAAAGTGAATACCAAGACCTTTTGAAGAAATTACATACTATTGTATTTACGTTAGACAAAATTAATAAGAAATCTTTGTTTATACTACTGATTAATACATAAAGATCACCATGGTTCGGAGGCGACGCTTTCCTCATCAGGATACACAGGATACGGTTATATATTAAAAACTAGTGAAAATAAATAATTTCTCATTAATTTTATTAATAATTACGCCTCCAAATAATCATAAATTTATTAAAGAATTTTTTGTTTTACAAAATCAACGAATAACTAAGGCATTAAAATAAAATAAATTATTCTAAATATAGGTATTACCGTGAAAATATATTTAATAGACGGACATTTAAATAAAATATTTGGTTATTAACAACAGTTACTATTACCACTTAATTAGCTCTCAATACTTTATTTGATGTAAATATTTCTTATCATTAACACTTAATTCATTCATTCCCTATATATAAAAAATAATATTTGCCTGTCTATCCTCGATTTTCTCAAAAATTACTGACCAGTTTCGCTGAAAATAGCAGTTTATTTTTATTAGTCCCGGGAAGGCTTAGAAAGTAGTTTGAATAAAATCCAATATGTAAAACTATCGCTTAACGTTTTAAAATTAGTATGAAAAACATCGAAACCACCATGTTGTATTGAGGTTAGCCCATATATATATACCACTCTGGTTAGCCAAAGATTGCATGTTCAAAAGAAGACGGTTTCTTTGGGTAGAATATTTTCATAATGGAAGACACAAGTACATAACTTTATTAGTTAGATGTATTTTGAAAAACAAATGTTTAAATGAAAAACATTTTTCCAATTAACGTTTCTTTATTTAGAGATGGTAATAGTCGTCACAAGGCATTCATTTCGGTGTTAAATCAATTTTGGCACCCCAACGATAAGCAAGAATTCACAACATTATATCTTTATTCCAAAAAAATTAAATAATCCCGGGCAAGGCCGGATACACATCAGTTTGTAAGTGATACAATTCAGACGGTTAGGAAATTATTTCCACAAAATTTAATTATGGTCCACTATAAAAAGTTGCCGCTGCCGGCTTAAAGTCTGTTTTATCCAGGGAGGTGTCTACGCGTCTCCTTGCTTTTATACCATACCGGAGATATTTTATAATAGTTCTTTTTGATCTCTAATCGCGGAGGAACTAACATCTCCGGAGTTAAATGCTCTTCTGGAGTGCAATTCCCGTTCTTTTTAAGGATGATTCCTTATCCATTTCCTTAGGCTTATAAACTTCTTGCTTAACTGCGGTTCTGGTTCTCTCGGGTGACAGCTGTAAGCTCTCATTAGCGAATGACGTTCATTAAAATTTTCAATATTTGCATAGTTTCGACAAAAAAATAAAGTAAGTTACCAGTTAAGTTTGATTCCGAAGGCGGTGGATTCACTCGTTCCGAACTCACACTCAAGGAACGGCAAAGGTTTTGATTGGAGTCAGAAACTAAAAGCGTTCCTATCGAGAAATATAAGTGTAATATGAACGATTTTTGCTTGCGGAACGACGGACCCATGCCGACCGAAAGAACGAAGACCGAGTCAGAGGAATCGAGTCCGTGTGGCTAAACTCGGACTTGGAACTGATTTCGTAAAATAAGTGGAATGACCCACCTCTTCGGTCGGCATAGATTAACCACGACGGAAAATGTGACTTTTAGAAATAGTAACAAAAAAAGGTCATTACTATCTAGAGTGAGGTGGTAGTTACCTTTTTACAAAAAGTAATTCTTCGTTAAAAGGATTATTTCCATTCCAACATAACATAATGTATTTTTTTTAAAGTTTTGGTTTAAAATCTTATATCACTTGAAGATATTTCATCAATTTGTGTTTTCAAATAATCTCATAACAATCTATTTAGGATCTTTTTACTATATCTCACCGGAATTCCGCCGTTAATCAGGAAGTCTTTAAGCCTTAGGAAAAATATAAGGGATCTTTCTTAAAAAGAACGGGAATAGCGCCCCTGGTCTCTTGTTTTTCATGTTAATATTTGGAATAATAAAAGTTGAAGGCAATTTCACGTAAATATAAATTCAATGTTAAAAAAAAATTTCACAAAAAGCATTATAAAAGTTCCTCCAAAAACAGGTTATTCCAAGTTTTTTGGGATTAAGTCTTGCAATTTAGTCCATTTTGACAATTGGATGTTCCACCACTGCCTGGGGGTGACTTGACAACCGGAAGACAAACAGCGAGCTTTCGCGGCAACCCTCCAAATAAGGGAAGTGGCTTATACTAATACTCGTTTTATTAAACGTTATTACTAGAAAGTTGCCATAAGATATCTCCACATTTTGTATTCTGGCACCTTCAAAACTTGTCAAGGATTAGAGGCTTTAATACATATTACTAAAAACGGAAATAATACGTCTTTATGACTCAAAGGTAATGTCACTTTAGCGCCCAGAAAGAGCTTAACTTGTTTGAATATTTTATTATTTTTTTTTTAATAATTGGCGGTGCCCAGAGCTCACCAAATGAAGCCTTCTCTCATGGAGAGTGGTTCGCTGCCGGAAATATATCTCCCACAATGTTTTTACCTGGCATAAATACAAAAATAAAAAATGATTTCCACGTAAGATAATTTCAAGGAATATGTACGGAAAAATGTATATTTTTTAAAAATAAAAATGGCGTAACTTAAAAATATGTCCCAACATACACTGCCAGAATTACACACGAACAAAACAGAACATGGACGTAATTACTAATAATAATAATAGTCATTGGATGATTTGTATAACGCCGTTATTGTGAAAAATCATCTCAAGGGTGCTGTACAAATATTTCTTCCTACTCTTTATCAAATTATGAACAAAACAGACACAGAAAAATATTATTACCTGGCAGGTCGCTTCAGATGAACACAGTTTTATTAGAAAATGAATGCTTAGAGATGATATGATTGTTACAGTTGATATTTTATCCTCCCTTTCTATTGGTGTTACATTTATTAGAAGATTGTTGGCACAAGAAGAGGTATTTATTTGAAATATTTATAAAATAATCCGAAAAAGCTTATTTAATAGACATAAACATTTTTTTGCACATTTAGTTATTTACAGAGTTGCGGGCTGTGGACGCATTTGCTCACCGGTGCGCGAAATTAGACTCAAAGAATCTGGGAATGCCACTCGTCAGCCAGTTGTGGAAAAAATATGCTTTGGAAATGAGTAGCATTGAATGAGTACTTATAAAATATATAAAATACCATTCTCATTCGATTGTACTAGTATGTGTATCATCTAAGATACACTCATTGCATTGCCTGCATTATTTAGCCTAATTGGGATATGTTACATTTAAACTAATGTTTTGTTGAATTATCACATGTCAAAAGGGAGTTTATATTTTGACTAATAAACTGATCACTGCAATTAATTTCACTACGCTCATTTCGTTTTTTTGGCTAAATTTATAATATGTTTAATCCTTTTAGACATTTTAAAATTTCCTCTTGAATGGTAAATTGAATATTTACGTAATATTTTAGTTCAAACAGGCATCCTAGAGAGTTAATACGGAACACCAGCTACCGTCTGTCAAATGACGTAGTTTAGAGGTGGATTCAATAAATACTCTTTGATCCTAATGTGAGCCATGTATATTTGGACGTAACGTTGTGAATAAAAATGTTTTTCGTCGCCAAAAAGTATTAAAACACAATAATAGTAATTGATTCTAAAGTAAAGCTACGTATAATATTATAAACACAATTTTTCAAAAAATCTTTAACAGAGTAATTAATACAATATGTTTAACTTTTAAAACTTTTAATTTTTTATTGCGTATATGTTTAATTTTTAGAACTCCAAATGAAATTCGACTTGTAATTTTAATTATAACTATATAGAAATAATATAAATTGATAATCTGCAGGTTCTATATACCAGTTTGGTAATGCCTTCGGAAGGCGAAGCAGCTGTTACTCGTAACTATAATTACCAAGCAGAATATCTCCTTGATAGTTCCTTGACAGCTGCGGGTATCTTTAAAATTATTTTCTATCTCCACTGTAACAAAACTGTAGTACTTTTTTTTTATTATTTCTCAATTTGTTTAATACTTGCTGATATTTTAATAATATTTTTTAATTCGACATTATGAAATTGGACTAGAATTAATGTCTCTATAACATAACTGTCATGTCGTTTTCATATTTAAAAAAAATATTTTTTTTCCAATTCTGTACATTGACGCATGCATGGACCTATATTTTACTAATTTTGCGCTGCATTTGTATGATGATTGTTATTTATTGTTGTATTATGTAATATTGTTGAACCAAACTTCTGCTGATAAGTTACTTGCAGTGGCTTGGCGGGCACAAGTTCCCACTGTATGTAATTAATATTATACAATAAAAAGATAAAGAAATTTAAAAAAAACTAAACCGAAAAAATCACAGAAAATAAAAAGGTATCATTAGAATTTTCAGTTTTCTGTGATGTTTTTAGCTTTCGTGTTTCATTTAAGATTTGTTAATATTATCTTTTTCAACGATTAAATATTACATGAGATTTACAAGCTTCAATAAGTTATTAAAATAAATTCAATATTCTTTTTACATTTATAGAAGAGTCAATAGATGTCCCATATAAATAAAAATCGGTATATGGTATCTGAGACACTATCTTGATTGCAATTATATTCGGGTAGATCCTTTGTAATCATCATAATGATAGCAGCCAATAAGATTGAATATAATTGAGAATAATATTGACAAGTCTTGAAATTGAGGTATGATATCGATGAAGATGGCGTAAAGTGAACTGGTTTCATTAGCTCAGTTGGTAAGTCCCAGTAAGACAGAGGTCCCGGGTTCGATTCCCAGATGTGACTGATATATTTTTAATTTTCTGCGGTTTTTTCGGTTGACGGCTTCATTATTCATTTGAAAATATTATCTTCTTAAATGATTAAAAATTTATCAATTGTTATAAAAAATATTGTTCGTATTTTCGAGTTCAAATATAGAACAAGTAACCACCCGGTGACATGGCGGTGACATGGCGGTGACATGGCGGTGACATGGCGGTGACATGGCGAGCTGCAAAGCGAGAAGCGTCCAATAAAATTGTTTAGTCATGAAGCCTAATTTCTCGAATATATTGACTTGTGACAAAATTTACAAGGGGAAAACCTCACGTGTTCCCGAACATCACATACAATCCTACACGTGTGAGGCTTCCAAGTTAGACAGGGTGAACATAATATAATATACGAGAGGTTACCATGCGTTCCGTACTAACGGGACTGTCACCGTTTTTCACTCTCTTGTCACGTATTTGGTTAAAAAAATAACACAAATTAGTGAAATTTATTTTGAAACACACACCATTCCGTAAATGTTTGAATAGGAGTTTGCTTAAACTTTTTCTCTATTGGAATAGAAAAAAAACTCGGCTCGGAGTAGAAAAATATTATTTTCGTTGATGTTCAGTATTTCTTCAATGTAGAAAAATAACAGACTAGCGGTGAAAAGAGCCAAAGAATTTTTGTAATAACAAAACCTTGTACTTTGATTTTAACTTTTACATAAAATGGGAAAATTCACTTGCTCATCCCGTCAAATCAAGGGTAGGTTATGTCTACATTTAATTTTTTTTGTTTATTTTACGATTAACTGTTTTCTTATTCGAGTATACGAGACACACTCAAACTTTTCGTATTCTTGTGGCACATATATAATTTAATAATTAATAAATTAATTAAAAAAAATTACTTTGTATTCACCACTTTATTAAAATACACAGATATCAACATGTTTCGAAAGCGATGCTTTCGAGAATTTTTTGTTTTTTTTTTTACAATAACTCCAAATTCTACAGTGGGACACACTTGAAATGGGTACAGGGTCAGCAGTTGAGTACTATTAAAGTATCTGCGGGCTCTGTGCAGTACGCCCAGCTTCTGAGAGGCTAACCTTACTCTGGCTTCGATGGAGCCCCCATACCTGAGCCATAATACAACAATAAATAACAATCATCATACGAACGTAGTGCAATAATAGAACAATATAGGTGCATGCATTTTGTGATCAATGTACACAAGTTGGAAACTAATAAAATAATACGTATATTAAAAAGAGCAAAACAGTTTTGTTACAGAGATACTAGACTCCACCTATATAATATCGGTTTAAATAATATTATAAAAATATCAGTAAGTATTTAACAAATTAAAAAACAGTGTAATGAGGAATAATGTAGTACCGTCTATGGGAAATAAACCCGATCCACATGGCTGCCACTTATCATTTTTCCCATCGGAATAATAAAGACATCGTTTAGAAGGATCCGTTAATTTTTTTTCAACAAATTAGTTGTAACATTTTAATTGGCAAATTAGTTCTTTAACACCTATGCTAAATAATTAGACAGTATTATATCTCTCGGGGGATTGGTTTGCCGGTTCGCTGGGAATCCGCCGTAAATCTTATAGCAATTAAAATGGCGTCTTTCGCGTCTTTCCGTTCCTCGCCGCCATTTGTGCAGTTTGGCCGTGATGGATGGTTATTGCGCAGCTGAACGGATGGGCGACAAAACGAGCGCTGTGCTGAGCTCAGGTTATAAAAATGAATCATAAGAGACTTTTATGAAGGATTTTATTTATATAGTATTAATATCCCTTGGGAGGAAATAAATTCACTTTATGGTTTTTGAACTGTGATAGAAAATTATTTTGAACTGGAGATAATGAAAAAATCACCTTATTTCGGGCACAAGGGATACGTCCACAACATACTTCTGTCGACTTTTCTCTACAGTGTGTGCTACACTTCCGTTTATCCAACTTATTTGTTTGAGTTATTATTTGTGAGATCTAGTTTAAGTATCGCGAGTTGTGAAGGGCTTTTTATCAAATTTTGTCAAATGGTTTATACAATAAATGTTATGGCCAGTTAAACGAACTACCAAATTTATGTTACGTAACGAACCGTTTCGTTAACGGACCGTTATCCGTTCTCTTTTGTTCTTGAATAATTGCCATTCGCCCGTCATCACTTTCACTGCTTGATAAGAAATCCATTTCAAAATGCTAATTATATATATATATATATATATATATATATATATGAATATATTTTTTTTAAATTAAAATAGTTCACGGTTTCAAATAAGCGATCGTCGGGCAACAACTGAGAGCTGTCAAACGACTAGTAATCTGATGAACGTTCATAAAATGCGAAATCGGGCGGTAGACCAAATATTAGTTAAAAATGGTATCAAGCGTTACGAACGGATGGTTATAAAACCGGTCCTTAATGGAATCTGTGCACGAATTTTTGCAACCATACATAAGAATAAAGATAGTATCTATTTTGTACAACAATATAACCACGGCGTCGCATCAATACTTTTATTTATTTGTGCGTTTTCATTTTTATGTGTAATTTATCCCTAAATTTGTAGTGGTTTAAGCAATTTATTACCGAAACTAAAGCGATCTGTATCCGATACCAACTGAAACCTTTGAGTCCCGGATTAATTCAAATTAACACAAACTTTGTGATTTTTTGTTCCCGTAACTATAAAGAATTTTATTAACAGTTGTGATTCTTCTCTAAATATATCAAATATCGCAAATATGGTGACAGTTCCAGTTTCGGCGGTCTTGCTTGGTCTGGGATCCATTATTTTAAGCATAATTATGATCGTCTTCATCACAATCTCCTGCTTTCGCTTCTTTCCATAAAATACCCATCAAAATATTCGAGAAAACTCAGTTTTCTTATGTGCTGGTGTCCTAGTGCGGCTGGGTAACCGAGTGCGGCTACAACTTTGGTTTCTCCAAATTTCTCAATAGAATTAGCCACGCAGGGTCCAATTAAGGTTATCAAAATATGCAATCTTACACCCAACATATTGTATAACGAAATATCAAAAATAAAGGTAAATCTAAAGAAATTGGCAAACAATTAAAAATTATAATAACACCGAGTAGAGAAGATTATCTCTACATTTATGCACCCCTAACCAGGTTGACCAGTTGACATAGGAAGAGAGAGTGATGTTTCTTGGCATTATACAGACAAAATTTTTCGATTCGATATAAAATATAAACGTATAAATTTCTTCTGAACAACTTCAATTCAATAAAATAATCTACACCGGTTTCGGAAGTACCCTTCCCCCCGTCAGGATTATATTGAAACTAAACTACGATATAAAATAATGAAGAATATACGAGTACATGAATATTTAGGTGTTGGAGTTGGAGCCAACCAAAAGGGAAGCGGTAAGTAATGTTTTTTTTGGAAAAACAAAGCGATTCACTAGAAAAATATCTAAAAGAAGACGATAAATTTACTTGGTCATTCAATATATTAGAATTATTATTCACTTCTTTGCCTTTATTATTAAGGTGAAGAATTTAAACTCCTATATCTTTACTAAAATATAATCGTTTGAAATGAGATGATTGGCAAACTCCGAAAAATTCTTGTTATTTAAACATCTTAATTATTCCGTGATTCTGATATTTATATTACGGGATGTCTTTCCTATGTAGACAGGACAATTATCGCAACATAGTTACTAAATGCCGGAGTGGCTAAATTTATGATCCCTGTTTTTTTTAGGAATTTATAATAATAATAATAATAATTAGATGATTTTTATAGCGCCGTTTTTGTGAAAAATCACCTCAAGGGCTATGGTATTATCTATGTATAATGTGGGCAGACAAGTTGTTTGTGCTAAGTGCAGAAAAGTTTGATATATAAAAAATTCTACGCTATTGAATGGTATTGTTTAATGTTTGTTATTCCAAAAAAACTCTTACTTACCCCCTCCCCTTTGGTCGGTTCCCACTCTAACACCTAAATTATTTGTGTAAATCTATGATTATTTTACATCGCAGTTTAGTTATAATATATTCCTGATGAGGGAAGGGTACTTCTAAAAGCCGTCGAGATTATTATATTGAATTGAATGTATTATTATATTGTTATATATTATTTATTTATTTTTATTTTTATTTATTTATGGAGAAAATACAGATACAGGCAGTAGTAATATCGAAACAATATAGAAATATTTGGAGAACTCGCATGTATCCTAACCTATTTATCACTGATTAATATTATAAAGATAAATAAACAAATAGATATTAAAAATAATATGTAGACAAGTTACAGAATTTATGATTGTGTTACACAGAAAATTTTTGGAAAAAATGCACAATTTCTAAATAGAGTAACAGAAGGTAAATAAACTTTACAAATAATACTTACAAGAATAAAAAGGAGAAAAATAACGATTAAATTTAAAATATTGATGTACAATTAAACAATAAAAAAGTACATAATGTCCAAACACTGTCACTGTTTATTGAAGTTTGTTAGTGTAATATTATTATATTGAAACAGCTTTCAATTCTCTTTTAAAAGCACTACACGTATCAAACAATATGTCGGGTTCTATCAGATTTTGATTTTGATTAAATGACCTGCACATTCTTCTGATTGGATCCCTGACACCAGAATTTGTGCGCGTTCGGCTAATGTGGAATAAGTGGATAGACCTAGTTGTTCCGAATGGTATTTTGAAGTTTATTACTTGGAGTGAGGTAGGACAGTTGATAATGTTATTGCACACTTTATATAGGGTAATGAGATCAAGGTATTTTCGCCGGTTAGTGAGGGTAGAGACATTTTAGATAGAGACCATATGTACGTATCCCAGTTTAGGTGGGCTCATTCTGTAATTAAAGCAATGCAGAAATTTTCTTTGAATACTTTCAATTTTGTCTTTGTAGATACCGTAGAGTGGAGTCCGTATGGCGACGCAGTATTCAAGTTGAGAACGGACCAGCATATAGTAAAGGAAGAGGTAGGTTTCAGGTTTTCAAAATACACGGCTTTTATACTCGTATTTCTACACGTTTCAATGTAAATGATAAAAAAAGACTTAAAATTGTTGGTGTGTTAGGTTTTTTCCCTACCAACTAAAAATAATCCCTGAAACGAAAAATAATTAAAATCAAATTAGGAAAAAATATAAATTATTGCAACATTTTTTTCTAATAATAATCTAATGAGTTATCAGCATAAACTATGTTCTGCGCGTGGAAACAATAATTCGGTACTGAAAGAGTTAACACATATTTCAGACGTATTATTTTAAAATTCTCATATATGAATGCTAACTTCTGTTTATTGCGAAAAGCGTTGGCACGAGTATAACTGATAATAATTTATAATGGTAACTTTATTTTATCTTAAAGACAGGAAACTATCGACAGACATAGCCTACATTAATCACAGAGTGATTGATATATCGCCCTCATTAAAACTGAATATTATTTGACAGTCATATTTAACGCATTTTTGCCAATCTTTCCAAACATAAAATTCTCGGCGGTGGGGAAAAGGTGACAGATTAAGTTAGTCCAATTACATTTATAAGTCGATGAAGCCATTACACCAATTTGATTTACAGCTGCGAAAGTCAGAGCTCACACTTCCAGGACGTGTCGGTTGAGAAGAAAATTGTTCGCGAGCTTAAAATTTGTGAAAGCTACTCGCTTATTATTATTTTACATCACGCCATCGCCATCTCGCCAAAATAATTCCCCTGCTGCGTGATGCGGAACAATTTATAACTTAATAATTCATAGTCATCATGAAAATATCATATTATTTATTCGCTTCAAATTTTTGATATCTTAATTACAAATCTTTTATGAGAAATTGTTTTACTTAACCGGAGCTTAACTAAGCTTCAGAAAGAAATTTAAAATTGCCTACTTCTGTGGAACTAAACTGGCATGATTTGCTTTTCTTCGTGAGTGAAATGACTACTAATTAAAAGTAATCGAAACTAATAATTCTTTTTTGATGTGATGGGATTACAGATGAAAGTTTTTGTCAGATAATAGATACACGACAGTATCGCTAGGGCAGGCAGTTAACTTCTTTGATGAGACTATGTATATTGAAATGTTGAGAAAACTGTTGAAAAAAATCCTGTAATAAAGAATGTAAACCTTGAAAGTTTATATTCATTTAAAAAAAATTGTACTCGTCAAATATTTGCACGCCTTCTGATGAATGCCTTTTAACATAGTTTATTTAATAATTATAATAATATTTTTTTATTGAAAACACACATTATTTAACAACAATATCTAAGAAAGCTTTGACTGCCCAAATAGGAACAAATCCCATTTCAGGACATTCAAATTGACAAGTTAAGTTCATATTATGTTCCATTACACAAAATAGAAAAAAAAACAATATTGACATAGTATGGTAATATAAAATATCTAGAAAAAAGTAAAATAATTAAGTATAAAGGGGTGTGAAGAATAGTACAAATAAAAACAATTGTGTATCAGATAATTTGAGCAAAGTATAATAGTTAAGTTCAGAGAGATAAGAAAAAAAAATCTTGAGTAATCGTTTAAGTATACCAGATAATTTGAGTATAGTATAATAGTTAAGTACGTATGAAGAGATGAGATAAACAAATATTATAGACTAAACAATTATGTACATGTGTTTGATAGGTAAAGGTTGGTGATTTTATTGTTATTTTTTGTGTGAGTACCGTACAGGAGTCCCAACTGCTCCTAACCGTCTAGAATCAGTGAGACTATGCCTTCCCTATTGGAGTATGTTGTGCGGCTGAACCTATTGGGGAGGGGAAGAGGAAGGCGAGGAAGTACCTGGCTATTCAGAGTTGGTAACAAAATACGGCTAAAGCCATTTCAGGGCGATACAGGAAGTATGTAGTACTCTGGAACGTGTCGAAAATGAAAACGGGCGGTGCGATGTTCGAGAGGACAGGGAACAGGGACATTGTAGTGGGTAGAGGAAAGTGTTCCACTCACCGTGCGCATGATTTCTATAATAAGGTATGACGCAAAAATAAAACACGACATTTTTTTGGTCAAAAAATTTCAATTAATCCGAAAGGAGCCTTTATCACTATAGAGAAACCGTTTAGTAATATCAGGATTTGTTTTATTAAATACGTTAAAATTATTTAAGGTTCCAGAAAAAACAGCTTGTACTCCAATTATTTTCCAATAAGCGTAATTATTCTGCTACCTTTTTTTTCTTGGAGATAATAGTTTGTATATTATCCTCGAACTGATCAGAGGCATACAAATACAGTATCATATACAAGCTCGCCCCACTGTTGTTTAATATCAGGTTATGTTCTGATTTTTGTAAAGAGTAACATTTTGTATCACACATAAACACGTTTCATTGTTGTGTAAATTATCACTGAAAACAAGGGCAACATTCATTACGTTATTTATTTTATAAAATATAAAATAATAAATGTAAGTATGTAAGTTGTAAGTCTCTATTCCTAAACCATAGATGTTAACCATTCAACAATATTGTTTAAAAGACTCGCCTGTTCATTAACATGTTTGTCACTAGTTAGTTAGTAATAGTCACGGGTCTTAGTTGTAAGTCGCTAGATATATAAGTCTTAAATGTAAGTCACTAATTATAAGTCTGAATTAGGTAGTTTCTAGTTATAAATCGTAGCTATAAGCCATTAGTGACAAATCCAAGATGTAAATTATTAGATATAAATATAGCACTATTGAGAGTATGTGAGACGCAAATATATTTCTATCTCACACATAGGGCTTATTGAGATGATGTTGATATAGCCCCTAAGTCATAGAAATTACTGGTAATACCCTACCTAATGAAATAAACCGTCACTGAAACCCCTTTATCCAAAACCTAGTTTACCTCCGCACAGGATCTCCTAGTGAGGAGGACTATGAAAAAAAATCTGTAATATTTACCTTTTTTATATATATACACCTTACCTTAAAATTTCAACAATAGAAAGAAATTATTTAAAAAAAAAATTAATAAATTTGATTAGGTATAGGTTAGATAAATTATGTTGTAAAGCGTCATTGGGGTGATTTTCTCGCGAAAGCGGCACTACAGAAAAATCCATTTATTATTATTACTAATATTATCAGTTTCCTTATGGCACATCTGTGCTGAACCAAGTGACTCCCGATGCCGTCGACTGGCTGAATAACCTCAGCATCCCACTATGACCTCCACCAACTCTCCTCCGCGATACGAAGAAGAAGAAGAATAGACATTATATTATGATTTCATCAAAAGATTCATTTTGTGGCGTAAATATTAATAAATGAATTGAAAATTACTTTTTTATACAGGAAAGACTTTTACTAGAAATTTCAGTATTTTAGTTAAGGAACACTTAGGTGTTAAAATAACGATTATTCTGAATTTGCCAATTATATTTTAGAAACCAATCATTCTTTCTATGTAAATAAAGTTTTATAAATTTTACATATAAATACAACCGGTTTACAATTTTGAAATTTCAGAAATCAGAAAAAGCGTTAATAGTGAAATAAATTTCTTTAATAATCAAACATATTTTTAAATAGCTATCTCTTGAATTTATTTTCATTTTGATATTAATAATAAAAATAATTTATTTTTTAATTTCTAATATAAATTGTTATGTAATATTTTATAACATTTTTTTATTAACATTTTTACTTAATTACTTAAAACCAATTTTTGTTTATGTTTATAATTTATCTATACTTAAAATTATAATTTTTTAGTATTCTATATATTCCTGATGAATAGTATTGCTTTCGAAACATGTTGATATGCGTATATTAATAAAGTGCTGAATACAAAGTAATTTTTAATTAATTTATTATATTACGAGTTTACAATGGTAGTATTTACCTTGAAAATCCAAACAGATAAAGCTCTGTATATTTCATTAATGTGGAAATCACCGTTCCATACTTAATTTTGATGCTTTAATAGTAAATAGGTTTTCTGCTTTGAATTAAGACATTAAAAACATTACTGTAAAAATAATATACGACAAATATAATAAAATATAATGCTCCGTTGAAGGCGTCTTCACGAACGCATACGTGTCATATAATAGCTACGTTAATAGTTGAACCTTTCTAATTGAGCTATTGATTGTACGCACCTGCCCGCCTTTCCCCTTCACGCGTGAGCTTCGAACACGCCAAGCTAATCTGACGTCACGCAGACTATATCGTAAAAAATACTATAACATAAATGAAATGTGATTTATTGCCCGGTTTAAACGTTGTGATATCACGAAGATAAAGAATTACATTCGTGTATTTTTAGAGAAATAACATTATAAAACAAAAAACTTCTTATAAATACTTTATCTAGTAGGTGTGTTTAATAGTTTCGCGTATCTTAACAAACGGACTGCAATCTTTGGAGAACAGACATCAGGTGGGAATAGTGTCCTTGTTCTACCGATATTTTAATGAAAGATGCTCTGAGGAACTAGCGTCGTTGATCCCTTCGGCACCGGTGCATGGTCGGGGAACACGCCAAACGCACGCCCAACATTTGCACACGGTTGACATTTGTCACATGAGAACGGGTCACTTCTACGGCTCGTTCTTGCGTTCAACAGCTCGGCTGTGGAATGATCTGTCGACATCTGCGTTTCTTCTATCCTATAAAATGGGGCTCTTCAATACCCAAGTTCACTCCTTCTTATCCTCTAAAATATCCTCCGAACAGTATCCCCAAAGATGATATAGGCTTTGAGGGAAATTATTTTCCTCAGGGCTTTCGGTGAGGATATTCTGTTAAAAAAGGTGTCTAGTTTTCATTGGCGGGACTTGATTTTTCTTCTGATTTTCACGATACCCGCAAAAAAAAGAATTAGTTTTAGATTTTATTTCATTAACCTTCCCCTTGTCGTGAAAAAGAATGTCTTTGTGTTCCTGTGATGTAACTAAGTATTACCGTAGGAGTTTTGGAACTTAATACCTATTCATATGTTGAAATATTTTTCAGAATATGTTTATACTGGTGTTTATAAATGTGTTTCAAGATTACCTAAAATATATACCCTATTTTTTAAGAAATGCAAACACTTCCGAGTTATGAATAACCTAGTTAAAAAAAAAAAATTATAAAAAAAACCTTGTAACCTTTTTCCACTTATTTGTTTTCGACTGGACCGATTTCACCCTATAACGGGCATAGTCAGACTGACACAATTAAAACTAAATATATGGTATGTATAGCATCGATATCAGGAGTGAGTCCCCCTGCTTTCTAATATTTTTTTTTGATTTATGACTTGAAAATTGTTTTATTACTGACAATACTGTTTACTATTACGATTTTAAAAATACTTTCGGGTTGGTTTATCATCCTCTGAAAAACGGATTACATTGTGTTTATTAACTGAATTTATGTTTTTTTTTTAAATTATGTAAAGTAATAGATTTAATTTTAATTGTGCCAGTATGACGATGCCCGTGAAATCGTGAAACCGGTCCGGTCGAAAATAAATAAGTGGAAAAGAGTTAGAAAGGGTTCTTAATAAACAAAAAAATCATTTTAATATCGAATTCCACCATGAATTGACATTTTCAAAATTAGAATTAATAACCTACATATTACAGTAAGTGGAAAATGTTGCATGTGTCGTGATGGAGGACTTAGCCAGTCAAAGAAATGACCTCACGATGCCTAAGTAGGATCCAGACACAATGCCAACTTAGCCACTGACTGATTTATTTGATATTAAATGTATTTAAAGAGCATGGTAGACTATCGTTACATCATGGATACGGGAATATTAAAGACAAAAACTGGAGTGACCTCCTTTGGGAAAATATTCAGTTTTTTACATAATTTTTATGCTCGAAACTATAGATAAAACTTTAACAAAAATACCTCTTTTGTTAATTATATATGTAGTATTCTAAACACGTATGGAATAATGATTACAATATATCAATTTAATTGTCCATTGTCCACTTTAAAAGACACTAACCATAATGGAAAAAGTTGGTACAAACAAATGAAACTTCCGAACGAACACAATATGTCATAATAAAATATTTAGTTTAATATTTGGCAAAAACTTTTCCGACAGTTTATTCGTGAAAAATAAACACGTTGTGTTTTCCTTTTTTGACTTTCCGGAGCCGGAATTTTCGAACCATAAAACCGCACTTAAAAAAGTTAACGTCCCAAATACGATTATAGGCCCGTAAACGTTAATAATTTATTAAAAGGTTCCATAAGAACACCAGATTCATAGCCGGTAGGTCACAATTTTGTTCGAGCAGGAACGAATGAATATTTTTACGTAATTCAAAGTAGGTTTATTTTAATGAATGGATTAAAAGCTAGACATAGGTAGCTGACATTGTTGACACGATCCACGTACCCAAATTGGATTTGATATGCTGGCTTTGTGGCGTTACGAATGGATGACCGGTTGCATTTTTTAGTGAAGAGAAATGGAGCTGGCGATCTGATCTAAACGACTTTTATAATTTATTCAAACGATTGGTATTCACTTTGTGGAGTCATTGATAATTAATTATTTAAAAAACATATGCTTTGTTTACACCACTTTGGTAATATACATGAACATCTACATGTTTCGACAGAAATACTGTAATCATCAGGAATATCAGAAGTATAGACAAATGATAAAAATTTGAAAACAATAATTTAAAAATAGACAAATTATAAACATAAAGAAAAATTGATTAAAGTATGTAAGTAATTAATCAAAAATGCTAATAAAAAATAATCATAAAAAATTGAACAACAAATTTATATTAACAGCATTGCTGTCGAAACATGTAGTTGTTTATATATATATTTATCAAGTGGTGTAAACAAAGCATATTTTTTAATTAATTAATTAATTACTTTTATTTATTTATTGATTTATTTATTCAATTCATAAAAATGTTTTACAGTTACAACTGGGAAGTCACCGTTTTAGGAAGTCAAATTGAAAAGCTTTGTTCGTATTGCTTGATATGAGAGAAAAAAAAACATAGTACAACAAAAAAAGTATAGGTACGTAATATATTATAAAACAGTTAATTTGACTGAAGTGTGAAGTTAGATGGGTAATGGTTACAGAACGTATTTAATATTTTGTATCAATGACCGAAACATTCAACAAATGTGGTATTTTTTTAAATAAGGTTGAGAAATAATATGTTAGCATCTCGTATCTCAAATAAACAGTATTTAAAAAAATAAATATAAATTAAAAATTTCCCTATTTGCATATGTACAGTACACAGTGTGTGTATATAAACGCATGTATACATACACAACACATATGTACATGCACATGTGTATATATCTGCATGTGTGGTAGGTTAAAAGTAAAATGTTTAGTGGACTTGAATAAGTAAGATGTTAATAAAAATAAAATTAAAGAATGTAATGGATAGTATGAATCAAATCGACCGGTCAGTGGGTGAGTTGGCATCGCGTTTGGATCTCACCCAGGCGTCGTGAGTTCAATTCCTCGGCTGGCTAAGTCCTCTATTACGGCACAAGCAACATCTTCCCCTTGCTGTGATGGTAGTAGGAGATTATCAAATGTTGTGAGATTATTCGTAACCAGGTAATATTTGGCTTTCTTTTAAGAAGAGAAAGAGAAAAGAGAGATAAACTTATTTGTAATAGATTTAGTTACTAGGTAGGTGGAAGTGGATTCTTGACTTATTGTGATTAGCTATCACACAGCTGATAACGTTCGTGAAATTGTAAGAGGGACATTATTATAGAATGCAACAATAATGGCAAATATAAATACACAGTACAATGAATTTACTTATGATAATATTTTGAAAAACGAAAATTTTCTAGAGGATAACGAGTATGTGTTTGTAAGTATTCAAAAAGTCAGTTAGCATATGTTCGCTTTTGACTATTAATATTTAAGGCATAAGATGGAATTTGGGCGGAGACGGACGGGGTCTGTCTTGGGGGTCCAGCGGCCGAGCTGAAGGAAGAATTGAGAATTGGAAAGAGCTGAGATGGAGGAAATCACAATTCGATTTCAATTTGGGGTAAAATGTTTCGGCTAAATCTGTTACATGTTTTCGGAGTGGAGGAATTTTCCAGCCCGTGTTAATTATGCTATTCCTGATGAACCAGGGGCTTTTAGGTAATCGTCGGAGGAATGCATTCTGGCCTCTTTGTGTTTGAAGTACGCCCATATGGGTGAGGCGTATGTTAATTTTGGTCGGATTGTCGATGTGTAAATGAGAAGTTTGTTTTTTAGGTTGAGTTTACTGTTGTAGGTGATAAGGGGGTATAGTGCGTTTGATGTCCGTTTCGCTTTCACTATGGAGTATTGGAATATGGTTTGTTATTGGAATAATTTCTGTAAATGTGCATGTAAAATAAAATAAATAAATTTTGACACTTTTTCGAAGACTTTATGTCGGTTAATTGTTTGAAACTCACGGGTGGAAGTGTTAATGAAATGTAACAAATCACAAGATGAAGATGTAAGATATTTGCTAGGGGTGAAAATGAGTTTATATTCATTTTCATATTGGTTGCAACTAGTTGCTGCGATTCATCAATGACCGATCGCAGTATATTGGCTGCAGATAATTTCCGTTCAAAAACTCATTACGTATATGCAAAAAAACAAAATCGAAGTTCTAATTTCCTATTACACGCGAAACAGGATATAATTTTTTTTTTTACATTCTTGTGTTATTGCACAACTCGGGAATATCAAATATCTGCGAATGGGATATGAGTGGCATGTATTGAATGTCATTTACACATCTCTCATGTCACAATGAATTTATAACTGATTAACCATCACGCCGTTTCTCTGCAGAGAGGACGGACAGCCAAACAATTCGATCTTAGCATACACTTCTGGCTTCATTCACAGTCATACAACGTTTCATACATTCTCTTCTGTTATTCCGACTTCTGACGTGGCCTGACTCAAGTATTTGATTCACTTGATCTTGCCATGTCTTCCTCGGACATACCCGGCTTCTTCTTCCATTAACATTCGTGTCTTATATTCTCCTAACACTACTTTCTTCGTTCATTTGCTCTACACGCCCAAACCATCTAAGCGTCCCTTTCTTAATCTTATTCATTACGCATACATCAGCATTGCATTCTTTACGAATCTCAACATTTTTCACACGATCATACATGGTTTTACCACACATTCGCCATAGAGATCTCATTTCTACAGCATTCAGTTTATTTTAATCTTTTCTTTGCCAGTTCTATACCTCACTGCCATTATCAGGGTTGGTAACAGCACTCTATTGTGGATTGCTAGCTTCGCTTCTTTGGATAACTTTGTTAGCGCCAACCGCGATTAGTCCTCCGTTAATGGAGTTTCCTGCATTCATCCTTCTTTCAATATCCCTACCAGTCTTTCCGTCTCTCGTAAACATACTTCCCAAATACGCAAACTCATCGACCTGCTCCAAGTATTCATCATTCACAACTATATTGCACACTGTTTTCATACTTTCTCTTTCAAACACCATGACTTTAGGCTTACTTAAATTCATCATTAGCTCATTCTCCATACATACTTCGTTCATCCTAGATACGAGGGACTGTAGAACTTCTATACTATTAGCAATCAGCACCGCACCATCAGCATACAACAGGCAACATACTTTCAGAAACACTGAATTTCAAACCATATTGATATTTAAGGCGGAAAATCAAGGCTCTTTTAGGCGCCTAGATACTATTTTAATCATTCAAGAAGATAATATTAAAGCATCCCAAATGAACCACGAAACCGAAAAAACAACAGAAAATAAAAATATTTCAGTAGCATCTGGGACTCGAACCCAGGACCTCTACCTATCCGGGGTAACCGCTTAACCAACTTAGCTAATGAGACCAGTTCAATTTACGCCATCTACACCGATATCATACTTCATATATTATTTTACTCCCCGACAGATACATCGTTAAATTATTATAGTAATGAAATACACTTTCAATATTGTCATGGTGGTGATTCCTCTTATAGGCGAACACACATTATTTGTGAGCGATAAATTTAAATTACAAATATGTACATAAAACAAAGGGGAAGAATATTAAATGTTTACAAATACATGGGTACGTATATAGTTAAATCATAGGTTTATATGACATAATAATTATAAAGTGGTTTTAAACGTTTTAGTGCTTTACTGATTTTGCAAGTAGGTGTGTAAACAGCTATTAATAATTTTTGTGATTAGTAACAAAATATGATATAAACTAAAAATTCAATAACTTTGACAAACATCAACCGAACTTAATGAGTCTTTTTTATATTAAACGTAACAACAATTCTATCCCATGCATCTAATAAAATACTAAAACTACGAAATACATAGAAAAAAATAGAAATTATGTCGCTTCACATTGTGTTTTCCCATACAAAGGTCATGTAATCCCGTCTTACAACGGGCGCATATGAGGAAAATTCACTTTCTATTCGCATTCTATTATTGCGATGGCCAATAATCGCACTTTCGTCATCACTATCTCCATTTATCAGATCGAAGGGCTCATCATCCGTAACGTCGCCGTTCTATTTTATTTATTTACCCCCATCACAGGCTTTTACATGGACATTTACAAATAATATTGAAAAGGTATGGGTTTTAATAGATAGCACAAAAAGAAGCAACATAATTTGACGCTTTTATCCAGAGTTAAATAGTTTCAAATAACCAAGTTCTACTCGATGAAAAATTATATTGTAAAATTGATGTGCCAAATATGTTAACAACATCGAAGTATTTATTCCGCAGATGTTGAGTCTGTGGCATAGGGGACTAATGTTGCGACGCTGTAGTTGAATTATCTCACAATAAAAATAAATTGTATCTGCGGTGTTTATTATGCAATCGAGTCATTCCTGACGTTGGTTTGTAAAAACTTATATTATTACGGTAAGTATCGATCCAAAAGGTTTCAGGATTTCTCGTAAATTTCGGCCTTATATTAAGATTCATTTTATTAACTAAAGATGAGTCATACATATCGACACATATCTTAAGGTAATTGAGTGACATCGATCCAACACACGTTTAGTACCTTTTGACCATCGCATTTACTATCCCCAGTTTTTTCGAGGGAACTGTTTATGGACGATTTTTGACTGAATTTACATATTGTAAACGTTTTTCTAGCATCTTCAGCTAATTACCGAGGCACGTATTTTTGTATCAAAGATAAGTGGGTAATTTATTCTGTATTTGACGTTTCTTTTTAATCTCAAATTGTGTACATTTTAATTTCGTTTAGAGCTTCGCATCTCTTAAGTAACTCAAAACTTGATTAAAACATCAATCAATCAAAACTGGTGGACTGTACTACTAAGACTTGGTTTGAAAGTTCTTCACTCAATAGACGAACATGACGTCTTATCTCTAGGCAAAGTGTCCCCGGTCTAAGAAACCCGCAGAACTCGAGTTTGGATTTTCTGACCATAAATTTAGGCGGCATCTGTTGGTCACTGTGGGAAAGGGGTGGGATTTTGGGAGGGGAGGGGGGGGGGAGATGAGAAGGGAGAAGGCTCGCTTTGACCCCTAGGACGCAACCCTTCATTTAATGCTGGTAAACTTAACTCATATTTATGATTTTCAATGCCTTCGTCCCGTATATTCAAAAGGGAAGGCAAATTGGGTATTTATTGGAGTTGAAAAAATCTGTATTTCATAATATATTTTTCGATCGTATGCATTCATACGAACATCAAATTCGTATGTCCTAAACATATTAGAATATGTGCCGGTCCAAGACTAATTGCTTTCCTTAAAAAAAAAGGTTCTTGAAATTTAAAAAAAATATACATAATTTAGAGTCAGAATTATACGTCTAAACGACAAGTATATAATTAGAAAATTTGTTAACCTAATGCATAATTCATGTATGCCTTCGAATCTTGCCCTCTTGTTATGAAATGTGCAAAGAAGACAACATTTGGACAAAAAAAAATTCTTATACTATGGTACTAAACTCTACAACAAAATCCTACTATCCTCCAAAAATCAGAAAAGCCATAAAAATTTAAAAATCAAATAAAATACTGGATACGTTACATAGGGAGATCTGAAATAGAAAATATACTAACACCAAATACAGACTAATTCAGAAACAAATCAACTGCACTTAACACCTCACCGAATAATCATTTTATTTTTTTTCATCAAGCACATCAATTTAATATAATGTAATTTCATATTTAGTAGTAAGCAAAATTAAGAAAGGATCGCTTAGATGGTATGGGCATGAAGAGCAAATGAACGAAGAGAGGAGTGTAAGGAGAATATATGACGCGAATGTGAAGAAGACGCCGGGGACGTCCGAGGAAGACATGGCACGTCAAGTGAATCGAATACTTGAGTCGGGCCATGTCAGAAGTCGGAATAACAGAAGGGAATGTATGAGACGTTGTATGAAAGTGAATAAAGCAAGAAGTGTATGCCAAGATCGAGTTGTTTGGCGATCCATCCTCTCTGCCTACCACTGCGGGGAAACGGCGTGATGGTTAGTTAGTTAATTAGTAATTTCATATTTTGCAATAAAATCCCCTGCACGGGAAATTCCAGTAAGGATATCATCATTTGCTTAAAAAAAAGGTAATAAAACATTATTATTATTATTTTAACAATTTTATTGGTCGACGCAACTATTTTTAGCTATCACCGTCATTTCCATAATGAGCTACATAACATTTCAATATTAACTGTCACCTATCACTGTTTTGTTTCCTCCACATTTTGTGATATACCTAAGGCTAGTAAAGCCTGTATGTATGTATGTTAGTTTGCTGACCCTGATGAACAACTATCACCAACTAATAAGTTAGATAATACGAAAATATTTGTAGAATAAATTTTTCCTACACAATATGCAATTAAGTCATTTCTAAAACATTTATCGTGTCGCGTCAAAAACATAATTGCGTTTAAGGCTTTGTTAATTTCAACACACGTCTCTCCGCTCCCCATATTATACATGCTACTGATATACCCAAAATTCAAGGGTGTCCTGTAACCATTATTTAAAATTTCATAGAATTACCAAATCACGCACTAATATATCTATTCAAGAAAAGATTGGTATCCACAATATGCTATCATGGAATTACTAAATAACGCACTTATAAATCTATTCTGGAAGAGCTTGGCATCCACAATATGCTATCATAGAATTACTAAATCACGCACTAATATATCCATTCTAGAAGAGCTTGGTATCCACAATATGCTATCATGGAATTACAAAATCACGCACTAATATAGCCATTCTCGAAAAACTTGGCATCCACAATATGCCCTCATGGAATTACCAAATCACGCACTAATATATCCATTATAGAAGAGCTTGGTATCCACAATATGCTATCATGGAATTATCAAATCACGCACTAATATATCCATTATAGAAGAGCTTGGTATCCACAATATGTTATCATGGAATTATTAAATCACGCACTAATATATCCATTTTAGAAGAGCTTGGTATCCACAATATGCTATCATGGAATTATCAAATCACGCACTAATATATCCATTCTAGAAGAGCTTGGCATCCACAATATGCTGCCAACTATCTGTCTACAGCGTATCATAAGATACATAAAGCACGTTGCTCGTCAAACCGAGAACTCAAACCTGGAGAAACTCATGACCACTGGCAAAGTGTACGGCAGGATAAGCAGGGGAAGATCACCGATACGTTGGAGTTATCAGGTATCACAGGCGTCCGGAATGTTGGTGTCCACAGTGCAGGAGGAGTGGAGGAGCCTTGTCCACCAGGGAAAATGGGGTGGTGATCACCATTCTCAGCAATGAGGAAACGACTAAAGAAAAAGACTTTCGTAATATGTTATGTATTATTAAAAATATTGGTTTAAGCCTCTTGATATAGAAACGGCTTTCACGAATTTAAAAATTATAAAACGAAGAATATCGTCAAAAATTAAAATCTATTTACTGGATAAAGTATAGAGTTTTTAAAATAAATGTTAGGTATTAATCTCTCCCTGTGAAAGTAGCATCGTTCATATTCTGGAAGTTGGTAATTCTCTAAAATACGGCATAATAATAAATGCAGTTTTTCGCAGAATATCTCTTAGTGAATCATCATCCCCCGCTTGATAACTACGAGCCTAAATCATTACATAGAGTATAGAAAGAAAGGGTCTTAGATTAAATTTACTTGAAAAATTGTAAATTAATAAACGAATGAATGATCCTAATATAACATTAAGTAATAAAGTAAGGAAAATTATTTATTCCACACTTCTCAGTACGTTCACAAGACCTAAACAATATAACACAAGTCAATAGATTTCACGTTATTATGAATAAATTAAGAAACCATTTAATGCGGGGAAAACAGAGCACACAGAATGGAGAATCCATTATCACAATTGTTTTCTCAGTAGATTGGTTTCACCAGTAATAAGTCATTTTAGGCACCATAAAAATTGATATTTGTTTGCAAGTTAATATATTCATATAATTAAGTCGTCTCAGCGAGACCTAAGCACAGTTTGAAAATGTCCTTGAACGCGGAAAAAGCTGTCACAATAATAATAAAAAAAAACTAAAATATTTGCAAAACTTAATAAAAACATTATTCAATTTGATCTACATTAAATTTAAAAAAATACAGTTCTACGAATTAATCACAAAAATAATTGATAAAATACGGCACGCCACTGTGTAGTTGGAAAACTCCCCTACTGCGGGTAACTTATCAGTTTAATTTACACTCGGAATAAGAAACACCGGGAATATGTTGAGTAAGAGAAAAGTACTATAGCAAACAGATTATGAAATGTATACAGTGAAATGTTAGACAAAGTCTTCATATTGTTACTCTGCCTCTAACGAATCATTGAAGGGGAAAGAGTAGACCAGACGCAATGACGTCTGCACTGATACATGCCATTATACTTGTGTTTTGTATGGTAGAACGCTTTAACATCCACTACAAATACTCCACAGAAATAGATCAAACTGGTTTGTGTTTGTGTGCAATATCTGAGCGTGATGGTTATAATTAACTGATACTTTATTGCCTTTAATACCCCCATATTAACCTACATTTTTTGTTGACTTTTTTTTTAAATTTTGCTAAATAAGTAGCTTAAAATATTAACGTAAAAGATTTTAAGAGGTTTTGTAATTCAAAAATCTTAATAAATCATCTAAGCATAGTGATTAGAAACACATACAAGAAAATATTATATCAACGGGGCATCTCTCTAACCATTGAGCTATCACGTCTCACCAATAGAAGACCAGCCGTATTCTTCCAACGTCGACGCAAGGGTAGATCTAAAACACTGATTCAATATGTAATAGTTAAGAAATGCACACTGTACCTGCACAAGTGTGTAATGTGTGTGTTCAGAGTTTGCAAACTTTGAAACACTCGGGAAAGTTACTGATTCAAATTCCGCGCGAACGCTACAATTTATAAAATGATGTCTTAAGAATTTAAATTTCCGGAAGTTTTGCATGTGTTTCCCAAGTTTCAAACGAACAATAGTAGGCTGTTCCACAATCAAACTACTCTATACATATCCACTTTAGTGAGCCTTTGTGAAGCCAACTCGCTCGGAAGTTGTATTTTATTTAAACGGTAATAAATAGAATAAAAGCGAAAGGCTTCAGAACCAAACTTCAGGCAAGTGAAACCATTGTTTCAGATCCCTTTTTAACTTAGAACTTTCCATTATTCCTTTCATCCTTGGCTGCATATTGCTTCAAACCCATATGAAGCATGAAAACCAAAAAAAATATTTGTCGATAAGTTTAAGAGTTTGAAAATCAATGGGGGAATAATTAATTAATGAATTAAACATTACTTTGTAATCACCAATTCATCAATGTATAAATATCAACATGTTTCGAAAGCAACGCTTTCTTCATCGGGAATATATAGAATACTAAAAATTATAATTTCAAGATAAAAATAGAACACAATAATGTAAGACCAGACAAATTATAAACATAAACAAAAATTTATTAAAGGATGTAATAATTAATCAATTATGTTAACGAAAAATCATTATTAAACATTGAATAACAAATTTATGTTAGATATTAAAAATAATTTATCTTTATTATTAACATTAATGTGAAAATAAATTCAAGAAACTGCTATTTAAAAAAAAATATATATTTGATTATTTATTAAATTTATTTTACTTATAACGTTTTTCTGATTTATAAAATTTCAAATTTCCCTCATTGTAAACCGATTGCATGTAAATTTTTTAAAACTTTATTTATATCAAAAGAATGATTGGTTTCCAAAATATGATTGGCAAATTCAGAATAATAATTATTATTTAAACACCATAGGTGTTCCTCTAATACTAAAATTTTCGATAAGTCTTTCCTATGTAAAAAAAAGTTGCAATCATTAAAAATTAATTTGTAGACCCCAGATTTATTTATAACGTAAAATAAATTTATTATTTAACGTTTTATAATAATTTTCCATCGACGTGTTTGAATAACTATTACCTACTTTAATCAATTTTTGTTTATGTTTATAATTTGTCTATTCTCACATTATTGTGTTCTATGTTTATCATTTGTCTGTACTTGACATAACTGTTTTTTGTATTCTGAATATTCCTGACGAGGAAAGCATCGCTTTCGAAACATGCATATATTAATAAAGTGGTAATTACAAAGTAATTTTCAATTCATTTATTTATTTATGTGAATACCAATCTTTTGAAGAAATCTCGATTAATTAATTAACTTTTGCAAGATACAGACACTCTGAAAGCTTTAATTATCAAATTTGTAAAAAGCATTAACTTTGTGGCTCGCCATAATTTACAATAAAAACGCATAAATTTGTTGTAGACCACTTTTATTTTATCAAAACTCTTCCGGTTTCGGAAGCACCCTTCCTTCATCAGGAGAATATTAAAACTAACTTATGATATAGAATATTGACAAGACATATAAATTTTAGGTGTTGGAGTGGGGGTAAGCAAATGGGAATTATTCTATCATTTGTTTTAAATTCCCTGATGTCAGCTAGGGTGCTTCCGAAACCGGAAGAGTTTTGATAAAATAAAAGTGGTCTACAACAAATTTATGTGTTTTTTATTGCTTTAATTATCGTTGGATGTTTTCAAGTTGATAGTTACTTAGCCCTGAAGTAATTTCCATCGCTCTGACTTTTCGATGATGACGTAGGAATGTCCGGTCGATAAGCCCTCAATCGTCGGGTCGCGTCAATAGGGACGAAGCTCCCGCTGAACGGATGTCATGTCACACTGACAGAAGAGTAGGAGAGTATGCCGGGAGTTGTGGACATGTTAAATACATGGGTACGGATATATATTATGTATGTTGGTACAGAGTTCTTATTAGGTAGGTGCGTTGTATTCACGAGCGTAGGTACGGAGTTACGAGTGAGTAGGTATTGTAAGTACGGAATTATGAATATGTATCCAGGCGTATGTTTTTCGTATCTGCACGTCGCGTCACTGCTCGCCGCACGTCGAGAGTGCTTGTGATGGGTTTATTATTTATGTGTTCTGCAAAAACGTTCATTTAAAAGGGATGACACATTTTTAGACATTTTAAAACGTTTTGAAGGATTGATACTCGGGAAAGTTGGGAAGGTACTTAAAATGTGTACTTACGACAGATGGTTTCATTTCGATAATTTTAATGTTGTGAATTTATTATGTATTCATATATTCCTGATGATGAAAGCATCGCTTTCGCAACATGTAGATATCAATGTACATTTGTTTTATTTTATTGATGTCACTTATTAATAATGACGCCACAAAGTAAATACCAATCGGTTGAAGAAATTATAAAAAATAAAATTGTTTAAACATCTATTTAATAAATAAATATCAACATATATTGAAACCAATGGTTCCAACATCGGGATACAATTTATACTGAAAAATGATGACATGTATCTTTTAAATTCATATTCCTTTTTATTTTCGAAAATCACTAGATTCACTCATATATGATACCCAAATGGAAACCTGTAAATGGTCAAATTTTTATCACTTATAAATTATACTTATTTTTATGTAAATGGTTAGTCTCCCAAATAAAATATTAATATATATATAAAAAAAGCATGGACAAATTATAAACAAAGACAAAAATAACAAGTGGTGAGAGAGGTAAATAATTGGGTATTAATGTAAAAATAATTGCATAAAATAATCAAAATTATTATACAATTATAAATATTATATTTACAGACGGTCTCCGTCGTTGCGTGGTTTTCGATCCATGGCTACGAATCCGAAGGTCGCAGGTTCAAATCCCGGCGTGTTTAAATTTTATTTGTTTAAATTGTGCTATTTCACAATTACAGCACGTTCCAGAGTGGGAGATGCTGTCCGAATCACCCTGGTGAAAAATCAGAATTCAAAACCAAAAAATTGCTTGAAATTGCTTTAGCCGTTTTTGATGACCAGATCTGAATAACCGGGTACTTCCCCACCTTCCTCTTCTATTAATCCTTCCTTTTTCTTTCATCTCCTTCCCCTCCTTAATACCTCCAGCCTCATAACATACCCTAATTGGGGATGCCATAGTCTCACTGGCTCCAGACGGTTGGTAGCAGCTAGGACTCTTATGTGATACTCACATAAAAATATATATTGGAAAACAGGAATAACAATGATTACTCTGAATAAAGGCGGTAATGTGAAAATAGATTTAAGAGATTTATTTAATATCAATGGTATAAATATACCGTAAACAATAATTACATGTCACAGTTAACTACAAGCATAAGAATATAGTACTAATAATTTAAAAAGATATGCGTTAAAACACTAAAAGTAAAAGATATGCGTACATATAAAACATAAGTTATATTAATATTAATTGAAAACATACGATAGTACAGCCTTCTTGTATTTATCTTCCGTGCAGTTAAATAGATCCGCTACATCTGCGTATTTATTACTAACTTCATGTAATCTTGGTACAAGTGAGTGTTTGTAATGCTCAGTCCTGGTGTTGTTACATTTAAACAGGATTTAGGAACTTATATGAAATTGAATGAGGTTAATTAAATCAGGGCTGTCTATTACCATTTACAATTTTGAACATAGATATCAAGTCAGAAATAATTCTTCGATCTGAGAGATTTCGTAAATTTAGTTCTTTCATTAATTAATTATAGTTAATGTTTTTAACGGGAATACCGAGTTTATAACTAATGTGTCACAGGAATTAATGTTGAAGTTTTTTATATTGAATTTAAATGGCTATTTTAAAAAAAATGGTTTTAATAATAGGTCATTGATTCTAACATTCATTACACCAATTTGACCGTTCAAACAATAAAAAGTAAAATAAAAGAATTTTTTAATACTAATATTTATTACTAAACATTAAAAAAAAATTGAAAAAAATTTGAATTAATTTTTACTTGGACAATTCTCTTTACCTAGCTCTTTAGTTTATTCGCAGCATTTAATGGTTTACTTTGTCAAATGTTTTTACAAAGTACGTATATAAAATGAACATGATATAAAATGTTCGTATAAAGATAGATTTATGGATCTACCCGGCACCGGCACCGGCACAAAGCCACGGTGATTAGATACAATGATGTAAAAGGGATTCTATTAAATACAAGTTTTTAAAAAACTTTGGGATTTATAGAACGCAATGTGTAGATAATTTGTGACGTCACAGATATCACTCTTTTTTATTTATTAATGACTGTATTTAATAAGCGTGTGATGGTACAAAATATAGTTCAAGCACAAAAATGTTTACAGAATAACAGCTTAAAAGACTAATCATTACATTTTGTAAACTATTAGATCTTTTAGTGTTTTTTCTTAGTCCTCCTCACACAGTTAGTTTAAAAATCTGAATGAACATCATCAGGTCACGCTTTTTTCATTAGATCAAGTGCTTTAATAACGCAGAGAAGGAATATGAACAGATTTCTTTTATTTAAATCGATTGACTTTTAGTACCCATGGCTCATTTTCCTCGTACATATGATCTAATTCTTTGGAAAGTCTTTTTCTGTTAGTTTCATATTGAATTTATGAAATATTTTGGAATATAAGATATTGCTGTCCTTGTATTTTATGTATACGTCTTATTTAATTTATTCTTCTTGTAGAGTGATTATGGGAATTCTAATGTTTTTCAGTAAAACATGTTTAATCCGCTAATCATTATATAATAGAATGATGATATTCCAGAATCTGTTAAATTATAAATCTTCTTAAGTTTTTCATTTGACTATTTGTTTCCCGAAACGGCTCATATGCTACAACCAACTCAGGCCTACCCGGGATAAACTATTCTGAAATAAAGCAACCAAGAATAAAAGGTTACTCTAGAATGCGAGATGTTTGTACGGTAGATGCACGGACCGAACATATATTATGGGTCTACGGTTACTAAGGAAATGTCACGCGAACAAATTGCTTTATATATTACGCCGTTTTTCACTCATACGCGTACCTTTTACATACGAATCACCTGAGTGTAAAACTAAACTTATAACAACGAAGTTTTCCGGTTAAACCGTTTCAAGAAGGATCTATTTGAACGATTTCTTTTTTCTAGTAAAGTCGGCGGAAGCGAAATACTCCTTTCCTTTCACTTCTGTTTACTTTCTTGCGAGTGTGACTACTGGAACTCGAGAAGTCGAAGAAGGAAACCGTCTTACTGGAATGATTAAGTATTACAAGCGTCCGGATATGTTCACAACTCTTCAAGCACTCCGAGACTTTGCAGCGTTGTGGAAATGCAATTATATCAAAAGTTTTCCAATAGAGTAGTCATTGAATGATTAAGTTTGAGATTTGAATAAGAACGTACTCGTAGATGGGCTGAACAGTAAGCTATTGAGACTTTTATATGGATGCCAAGCGACCCCACTGTGTCCGTTTTTTTTGTTATATTATAAACATGATTGTGCACTTGAAGTGAAACAACACAAAACTACATAAATGCTTTGTTATTATTATTATTGTAGTTTACGTAAGACACAGTTTCATTCGTCATTCAGTCAAGCACATGTTGATATATGAGGCCACTAGTACAACAGTGCAATATGATTGATTGTTGCGATTCTCATCGACGAGGGACGGAAGTGAGAGGATTGTTAATCTGAAAAAAACTCATCGTAAGAGAGCTAATCTTAAGAACATTAATTTAGATACAACACTAATCTGAAGAAAGGTTTTTTTAAGAATACTAAATTAAATTATCATTTATTTTTTGTAAAATAACCTTAATAATAGTATTCATAATAACACTTATTTTAAGAACGGTACTTGAATTTAGAACAGAGTTTTTGCTCCACCCTCTTTCAATGAAAAAACTTCATCAACATTCATAGAGTGCAAACTGTCCACCTTTAAGAAGCATCCTAATGCTGTCTCCGTCCAGCTTAAGATTAAGCCTCCTAAATCCGTAATTACTTAATTGTAAATATCATTTTTTAAACTAGGAGCACCTAACCTTTTTAAACAGTGTCAGGACTCAACATAAAAAATGCCGTGGTTTCTTAGTGGAGTTTCCGCGTAATAATTTGTCTATCCAGTCTATCAATTCCCGGTGTCGCGCCTACCTGACACATGACCCACTAGACTAGTGGCAGTTTCACCCTTTGGGGGAGATATTGACTGCGTGGGCCGGGCCCGTCCCTTCCCTGCGCCAGCGATATTTAATGACGGATAAAAAATGGAAATTGCTGTAAATTGCCACTTGAGTTTTTTTAATGGCGAGATTTACTGCCGAATGATCCCATTCCAAGAGGCGTACATTACTTCGCATGATCAATTGTTAATCTTTCTTTTCCTTTGAGATGAAAGCACGCGGGCTTTATTTAGATAACTCAACCCAAACAACGGACCAGAAAAGAACAATAAGTGCTCCAAGTTTTAGAAATAAGGTAAACAACCAGTAATCGGCCATTTAAGGGAGTCACTAAGCAATATTAATAGCCTTTTTATTATTTAACGATTTAAAAATAAACTGAAATTTTCGGTTCAGAAGTTATTCTCTTACTGCATTATTATTTTGATAGTGGAAAAACAACATAACTTTTTTTATATATAGAATAAGATAATATTAATAACTCTTAATAAAAATTTAAAACAAATAAAGGAACAGAAAAGATAACGGTACGATCATAACCTATTTTTCTTTACTGGCACTTCTGGAACAAAAATCCTCTAATGGTACTGGCAATTGTTTGCAATGCATAAGTTCGTTGAGTGAGGTGGTATCCTTTCGTCTTGAAAGCCATCCAAGATAATTTGAAAGCATCCTCTCAGGGCACTTAAGCCAATGAAGGACTGAAAGTGCTATGTCGTCCTCGGCTACACTATCGATACTTTACTAAAATTTTTCGTGTTAAGATTCACAAAATGGTTATTTCATTAGGGAGATTTTTGAGCATGAGTAGTGACGCATGTTAAGCATGGCGTGCACTTTTTAAATTTGGGGTATGATCTGTGCATTGAATATTTGAAAATGACAACTTTATAATCACCTTCCACTGACTGCTTTGGTTAAATGGATAATTTAGCGTACAAGCGCCTCACCAAATTCACGGAAAAGCATATTTAAATAAATTAATTAAAACTTTGTATTCACCACTTTATTAATATATACATACCAACATCTTTCGAAAGAGATGCTTTCCTCATCAGGAATGTATAGAATACTGATAATATTATTGACATATATATTATAATATTCGTGATGAGGAAAAGATCGCTTTCGATATGTTGATATGTATATATTAAAAAAGTGACCAATACAAAGTAATTTTTAATTCATTAAAAAATTCAAAATGTACTTTGCTTACACCACTTTATAAAAATAAATAAATATCTCTACATGTTTCGATAGCAATGCTATCATCCCCAGGAATATATTAATACAAAAAAATAATACATTTTTAATTATTTAATTAATAATGACACCACAAAGTTACCAATCGTTTGAAGAAATTATAATTTTTAATTCATTTATTAATAATGACGCCACAAAGTGAATACCAATCATTTGAAGAAATTATACATTTTGATCAGACATCTGTCGTTTTTTTTTTAATATCTTTAGATTTCTTTTTTATGAAGCGTTTTTCTAAGGGGTGGGCACAGCTTTTCAGCCTTTATGGACTCCACGCTATTGGTAGTGATGTTGGGCCGTTGTTGTATTAAGTTTACCCTTTTTTTGGTCTGGTGCTCACTGACTCCAACTTATTTTTGTCTTTGTATACATGAAACAAGTTGGTTTCCGAATTTGAAAGATTTCCATTATGAAAGAAATAATAATACTAATAGACAAATTGATTTAATTTTTCTGGAGTCATTCTTTTTTTTTAAATATTTTGTTGTATCTTCTTTGGACTATACTCGTGGAGGTCAGTTCATTTCAAGCTGGAACTCATCCTACTATTTAATTTATCAGAGGGCGTTGTATATTACTGAATACCGGCGCAAACCCGTGAAACATAATATACACGGGATAATATTACAATTATTTAAAAAAATAGTGACAATTTTCTTATTTTCCAGAAATTTAATGTAAATCAAATTTTAATAATGTTATTATTAAGTTCTGCAAGTATTTTAAGTTTTTATTATTGTGAGAGCTGTTTCGGCGTTTAAGACCATTTAATCTATGGTTAATCCACATTGCGACGACTTACTTTTATGATTTTATTTTCCCCCACCACAGAACAGGGAATTTCAATTATTTTCTCACTAAATCGGTTTTATCGGTAATAAATAATTATTTATGGTCCAAATTAGAATTGGGTGGGGTAAATAATTTCATGAAACCGCAATGTAGATTAACCGCAGTTGAACAATGGCCTTGAACGCCGAAATAGCTTTTACAATAATGCAAAAAATTATTTTTGTGAGGTAACTAACTAACTTGCTAATCATCACGCCATTTCCCCGCAGCGGTAGACATACAGGATGGACCGCCAAACAACTCGATATTGGCATACATTTCTTGCTTCATTCACATTCATACATCGTCTCATACATTCTCTTCTATTATTCCGACATCTGATGTGGCCCAACTCAAGTATTTGATTCACTTATTTTTCCATTCACATTCGCGTCATATACAATGTGTTTTCCAGCATTTAAATAACAATGTTTCCTTAATTGATTTATTTGAATGTTTTCACATGACCAAAAGCAATACAACAATTTGAAAATGGCCTTGAATGTCGAAACAGCTGTAACAATAATAACAACTAAAAATACTTGCTAAACTTAATAATCAAATATTTGAAATATAAAACAGCTATCCCTTGAATTTATTTTCATATTAATATTAGTAATAAAAATATTTCCTTTTTATTTTCTAATATAAATTTGTTATTCAATGTTTTATAATAATTTTTTATTAACATTTTTGTTTAATTACTTAAATACTTTAATCAATTTTTGTTCGTGTTTAGAATTTGTCTTTTCTTACATTATTATTTGTAGATTAAGAAAGCATCGCTTTCGAAACATGTTGAAATATATATATATATTACTAAAGTGGTGATTACAAATGAATTTTAATTAATTTATAAATTTTAGATTTCGAGTTTCACGTATAGTTATTTACTCAATAATGGCATTCTGTTGTTTAATTAAGCGTTTTGGCGTCATCAAGTCTGTCTTTTGAAGAGAAAACACCTTTAATGATGAGCTCTGGTGTCATGATATTTTGCACACTTTTTCCGTTGTTTCATTTATAGGTAAACCAAACTGTTTACAGATTGTAAAAAAATCGTTTAATTTCCATAGTGAGTTATAGAGTTTTTACCTGGTGGTGGTTGTGCGCGGGACGGCAGCGCGCCGCGGCTCGGCGTGCCAGGCGTGCCAGGAGCCCCCCAGCCGCCGCCAGCCACAGCAAGAGTAGGGGAGCCCCTAGCAGGGCGTACAGCATGCCGGCCGCCTTGCCCACTGCCGTGCGGGGAGCGGCGCTTCCCCAGCCTGCATCAAAAAAAAATACTCGTTAGCAGTACGTATATTGTATATCTACGGAAACCAAACCTAACCTAACCTGCAGGAAATAAATTATACAGTTATCACTGCATTGTAAACGGAAGATGAATGAAGAATGTGATAAGACGGGAACTTTAAATCATTTTCAAAGGCAGCAATATTGTTTAGTAATAAAAAAATCTTATTAAATTTCTAATATTAATTTGTTATTCAGTGTTTTGTAATAATGCTTTTTAGAATTCTTGATTAATCATTTCCTACTTTAATCAATTTTTGTTTGTATTTATAGTTTGTTTATACTTGACATTATGTTATTAGGTTTGTTGTCATAATCACGTCCCGCTTGATAACAATAAACCTAAACCCTTACATAAAGAAAGAACGGGTCTTAGATTAAATTTACTCGAACAATTAGAAATTAACAAACGAACGGATGATCCTAACATAACATTAATTAATAAAGTAAGGAAAATTATATACTCACCGCTTCTCAGTATGTTCACATTATCAAAACAATACAACACATTTAAATAAATCAATTAAGAAAACATTGTCAGATAAATACGAGGAAACACATTATAAATGCGAAAATCTCACATAATTCAGAATATTAATTGTTTTCTAAGTAAATCGGTTGTACAGATAATAAATCATTATTTTTTTTAAAACCCGTCCAAATTGAAAAGGAGTAAATAAAATCTTATAAATAAGTCGTCAAATTGTGGATTAACCACAGTTTGAAAATGGCGTTAAACGCCGAAACAGCTGTCACAATAATAAAAACTAAAAATACTTGCAGAACTCAATAATAAAATTAAAATTTGATTTTTTAATTTAAAAAAGGCTACTTCAAGTACGTTATTTATTCTGTTACTAAAGCGATTTTCGTTTTTTGGCAATAGTTTTTTTCTTGAAAATGTACATTTTAGGCACTATATATAAATTTTTTTTCTTATGTCGAACTGTTATTATATTATATTATTATTTATAATCCAATTTTTTATGTAATTTTAGATTTTTTTTGTGAATCAGATTTTTTAATGCTGTCTGGAAGAATGTTGAAAATTCTTGTTGCAAAGCACCCGAAATTCCGTTGCCCAAAAGTAGCATGATTTACAGAAATTTGGAGTAAATCTTTGTTTAGTAAGTGTTTAGACTTTTTTCATAGTATTTAAGTTTGTTTGTATATACTCGTAGATGAGTGAGGATTGTTTTAGCGTAAATCTGCCGAACGTCAAATATTTTCATCGTAATGAAGATTGAGTTAGAGTCTATAATTAGTGGTAGCTTAAGGATAATATACTAGTTTTCTGTGTCTCTATGATTGGGTCTAGTGCAGATGAAGTACCACCTCCCCATGCTATGATACCATACTCAAAAATAGATTGACAGACCGCAGAATAAATCATTTTCAAGTTTAGCAAGTCGGGAAAGTTTCGCATGGGCCTGAAAAAAGTATTGTTGTAATTGTCTCTACATTTTTGCGCATCATTCTCTTGACGATTTTGAAGCATTATGTTAAAAAGAAATCAACGTTTAAAATGCTTGGGTTTACACTCTATAGGATTCCGAGTTAAATTTGAATGCGCCAGACAACCCACATAACAATAACAAGAAGATCTTTAGATAACCATTTTCCTTGCGAAAGTAATTAAGATTGTTCTTGTATGAAAAATAAATCTCGACGAAAAGGACTACTTGTGATATTGTGAACACTATGATGCGCTTGTGGAAAGCCTCAAAAATTACTGTCCTGCAGCGCGATTCCCGTTCTTTTTAAGGAAGATTCCTTATCCTTTTTCTTAGACTTAAATACCTCTAGCTTAACGCAAAATTGCGGAGAGACATGGTAAAATTTTTTTAAACAGATTGCTTAGATTTTTTTAAACATTTAATGTAAATCAAATTTAATAATGTTATTATTAGGTTCTGCTATTTTTAGTTTTTTTATTATTGTGACAGCTGTTTCAGCGTTTAAGGCCATTTTCGAGCTTGAACTGGCTTTTAGCCATGTTTGGTGATCAGATCTGAATAGCCAGGTATTTCCCCACCTTTTTCTTCCCCTTCTCCTTCAATGACAGCTGATAGCTGATAGCTGAATTCAGTGAACGATATTCATTAAAAATGTCAATATTTGTGTAGTTTTAACAAGAGAAAAAAACTTAACATTAAGTAAGGTACCAATTATATTATTATTTAATTTAAACATTATTAATTAGTAAACATTATTAATAATTATATAGATCTTGACATTTTCGGCATGGTAGTTTACAATTCAGGTGAGCGCGGCATAGAGGAGAGTGGTTCCAGTCGGACTGAGTCCAATACATCCGATTACGAAGGCGGTGGACTCACTCCGAGTTCGCAAATCCGGATTCACTCGTTCCGAACTCACACTTAAGGAACGACTAAAGTTTTGGATAGTAGTCAGAAAATATTCAACGGAGTAATATGAACGGCGGAACCGGGCGGACCGAAAGGAACGAAGGACCAAATCCGAGGAATCGAGTCTTTGTGGCTGAACTCGGAATTAGAACTGAGTTTGTAAAATAAGCGGAACGACCCTACAGTCGGCATACAGTCGGCAGTCTACAGTCGGCATAGATTAACCACGACGGTGGTGACAAAAGAAGTTTATTAATATGAGTATCTATATAGTGAGGTAGGTTCCTTTTTAAAAAACGTAGGTTTTCCTTAAAAAGCGTATTTATGCTATTTAAAAATGAAATAGAAATGTACAAAAATGGTTCAAAACCTTGTGCCACTTGAATATATTTCATCAATTTGTGTTTTCAAATAATTTCTTAATAATCGGTTTTTTTTTTATATCTCTCCGGAATTCGGCAGTTAAGTATTTAAACCTGATTAAAAGGATAAGGAATATTCCTTAAAAGAACCAGAATAGAGCTCCTGATCTGTTAAACTACTGGAAAATTTCTGCGTACTAGAAAGTATAATATAAAAGTAACCCCCAAATAAAGGAAAGAGTGAGGGTTCTTGGAATTTGGTGGAGATTACACGACTAAAGGAAAAACATCTTTTAAAATTAGATTACATCATCCCTGTTGGTTCTAACGGGCACAACAATCCGTTTTCCCCTTCAAGAATATATTATGTGACAATTTAAATATTCTGCGAAAAACGTTGATCAAAGGGTTTCCAAGTAAGATTTAGATCACTAGAGTCGTTCTCCTCAGCGTACCCTCCCTGAAAAAAAAACGCACGAAAGAGAGAAATATACGACATAAAAAGAAGTCCACGAAAAAATATGTCTCTTAACTTCAAGATGTTTTTCTGGGTCAGTCAAACAAAGGCGATCTCTCGACCCACGACAGAATTTGCATGAATGCATTTTTAACCGAATGAAACGCTTTTTAAAATTCTAACTATTCACGAAGATCTGAATGTCGAGTTTGTTTTGTAGATCGCAAGTGACAGCGAGGTTTGGTTATTATGTAGCTATTTATTATAACCTGTTCCGTCGACAGTAATTTAACAAGTGTAACAGGAAGAATTTATGATGCATAGACATTTATTTAGATAAGTACATAAACAATATGGAGTAAACAACTCCAATTATCCCAATATAGTAATATAGATAAGTACTTAAATAACATAAAGTAAATAATATTTCTATTTTTTCAACTGTTAATACATGGTGGAATTCCATTGTATATATATCGTATTGTAATATTTTTGAATACGTTATTACCAGGGAACATTTCTCCCTCTTCCTGCGTCAACTGTGGTTAGAGGTCCATAAATGTGGAGATAATTTTATCTACTCAGTGAGCGGGCTGCCCATTGCTACTGTAGAGCTTTTATTTATTTTTATTTAAAAAAATTGTCAACTGTGTTTTATGTGCTAGCGGCACTTGCTGATAGAAATATTATATTTAAGAGGAACGGCTGCGCTGCCCGTTTCATACATAACTTAATTTTGATTTGAGGCCAAAATACCCAAAACGGAAATGAAATATTTTTATTAATTAAAGGTTTAGTAAATATCTAATACGGGTGTGAAGTATTTTATTTATTTTTGTTTTAAATTGTGAACTATACTCGTATTCCATGAAAAAAAAACATTTTTCATAATTTTAGAGGCAATTTTGAAAATTATTTGCGGGTTTATTGCATTTTATTTTTAAATTATCATATTTGTTATGTCAATAAGATTATATAAATAAAAATATAAAAACAAAGCATTTAAAAAAAAATCTTTTTCGGGTCGATATTTTAAATTAAAATAAATCAGTCATTTTTAATTTAATTATATAATTAAAAATACACTTTGTATACACCACTTTAATTAAAATATATAAATATTTCTACATGTTTCGATAGCAATGCTATCATCTTCAGGAATAAATGAATACTATTTATTTATTATTATTTATGTATTCATTTATTCCTGAAGATGATAGCATTGCTATCGAAACATGTAGAAATATTTATATATTTTAATTAAAGTGGTGTATAAAAAGTGTATTTTTAATTATATAATTAAAAATGATGCCACAAAGTTATCAATCATTTGAAGAAATCATTTTTAATTTAATTTATAGTCCACCATAATGCTTGTTTAAATTATTTTATTTTTTTATTTATTTTATATTTCATTATATTTTCAAAGTGGACGGGGTAAACCTTTTTTTTATATCACCATTAGCCCCCAAATAATTGTTAAATGTGCCTCTAAAATCGCGAAAAATTAATTCCTTTAAAACGGCCTATTCTTCATAATGTAAAACAAAAATAAATATATTTTCAGAATAAGCAAACACATTCTAGATTAATATGATGTATTAAATAACAAGTCACTTTGTTTTTAGTCCACTTTTATATACAAAAATAAATAAATTACTTAGATAATTAATTTAGATATTTACTATACTTTTTGATGAAAAAAAAATACCATTAGGCTTAGGTGAGTATTTTGGCCTCAAATCAAAAATTAAGTTTTGTATGAAACAGGCCGCGCAGCCGTTCCTATTAAGCCCGCTCAATAGTGGAGGGTATAAGGTAGAATTTGGGCAGAGACGGAGGGGGTCGGTGCTGATGGTCCAGCGGACGAGGTTAGAGATGGAGGGATTCGAGTTCGATTCTAATCTGTACAGCCTATGTACGAGTATATCACAATGCTGGTAGTAACTCATTTACTGAAAATCCTGTTTTTAACCTTGATATTACAGCTAAGATGGGAAATTCCTAGAATAAACTCAATATCATCTTTACTATATCTATAAAAACAACTGTAGCCCATCTTAAAAATGGTTTTTGAAACCAGATTGATATATAAAGTAATATTATGAATAAATTCAAAAATACCTAAAATAAATAAATAATAAATGAATAAATAAGTCAAGTTTTGTAAAATCATGCTACAATAATACTGAAAAATATATAATGATAGTAACAACAATAGTAATGTTTTATTAACTTGTTTATTTATAGCAAAATAAAAAATAATTATATCCTCACTGAGATTTCCTGTGCTGAGGATATCATTTACAAAATATTGAATTGATTTGCTTGATGAAGAAAAAAAGACAATTGTAAGTTGAGGTGTTTTAAGTGCAGTTGAGTGGTTTCGGTATTAGTATGTATTTAGTGTTAATATCTTTTCTATTTCAGATCTAATCTAATCTAGTCTGATCTAATCTGGATATAATCTAAGTAAAATCATAGTTTATTACCCCTGACACCCAAAATTATATATAAACCATAGTTTATGCATTACTTGTACCAGTCTCAAGATACCGGTCACAGGCTGAAACCGGTCACGGTCAAAAATAAAACTGGAATAAAGTTAAAAAATGTGTTTTATTTAATTAATAAAGTAATTACAGTTACACAAACAGTTTCCTAGTCGCCTAAACTACACTTATTGATTTATGCATTTTCTGCATCGTTATACTATTTATAAACACTTACATCTAAATAATATGAGTTGAGGAAAATCTGTCTCTCTTTGAGTTACGTATAACCTATGGAAATGTTATCTCTCCTTAGTTCCATTCATAAATGTTGTAATTCTAACATACACAAATTTTTCTTTTATTTAAATTTTTTTCTCCACCCAGGAGGCTTTTTGCTCAGCGCCTTTATCACATTTGAGGAATTATATAATAATAATATTTATTTATTTGAAACACACATTATTTAACAACAAAATGTAAGAAAGCTTTGACTGCCCAACTAGGAACAAATCCCGTTTTAGGACACTCAAATTTACAAGTTTAGTTCATATTAAGTGTCATTATACAAAAATAGAAGGGAAAAAAGCTAGTATTGACATAGTATACTAATATAATATATCTAAAAAAAGGGATAATAGTTATGTATAATGTATATGTGAAGAATAGTATAGAAAAAAAAACAATTTTGCATGCCAGATAAATTGAGTATAGTATAATAATTAACATTGAATAATAGTTATGTTAAAAGAGATAAGATAAAAAATTATATCGTTCACGTATACCAGATTATTTTAGAATATTTTAATAGTTTAGTACTTATGAAGAGATGAGAAAAACAAAAATTATGGATTAGACAATTATGTACATGTGTTTGATAGGTACTGGTTAATGCTATGAAGAAATAAAATGCGTTTAAAATTGAGTATTAAAAAAAAGGTAATATTATTGAGTAATATTTATTTATTTATTTGTAAGAAACAAACATCTTTTAATACAAATTTAGACATAGAAAGGATGTTTAACAAAAGGTAAGCCAACAAATTTTATTGTGCTTACAGTGGTTAAGTACAGATGTGTTATTAGAAAAAAAAATAAGAAGGAAGGGGGAGAGGAAGAGGAAGATAGGATCGGAACAGGAGGTGCTCTCGATACATTTTATACTGGTGCATAAATTTGTGGTCGTACGTATTACTTCGGTTTGATATTTTGAAAGGGTATTGCGAAGAATGTCGATATTGTGAAATTGTACATTATATTGAGCAACAAATACGGGGATTGGAGAAGTTATCCTAAGATTGGTCCTGCATGCGGGCAAATAAGAAAAATTGATTTTTCGGGTTGGTCTTGACGGCATGTGAATCTCTATAAAGTTAATGAGCTCTGGCGAGTCCAGGCTATTATATTATTTGTAATTTTAAATAACAAGATTTGATCAAATATTAAGCGTCGCATTTGAAGCGTGATGAAATTATGGAATTTTGACGATTCGGAATTATTTACAAAGTGTAAATTAAATTTATAATGTATATACTTAAAAATTTACGTTGAATGCTTCCGATTTTTTCAATATGGTCTTGGTAGAAAGGTAATATTGATAAGATTGCGTTACGTCTATGTGGAGGAACTTTTCAAAGAACAGAAAGAGGGATCCTGGATCAAAAAAGGCTATATTGTAGGTAGGAGGAAACGTAAAAGCCGTAATATCATAGCATAGCAGATTTGCTTGCCCGACGTTTTGGGTTATCTGGTAACAAAACGGCAACAAACGAATGCATATTTACAAATGAAAATTATTGCCATACTCCAACAGAGGTCCAACGGGATTCCCAAGGGCACCCCAAATGTATTAAATGTTAATGTGATCAGAGGAGTGGGAAGGGAAGAGTACCTATGTCATTTTGAAGTATGCTTATTTTGGTCAAACCAGAAATAATTATTCGAGGGCTTTAATTTCTTGGAAGACTTATCTGAGTAATATTGGCATGGTTGGAGACCGTGCTGGCGCTTAAAAATTTCCACCCTAAAAAAGCACACAAATATGCGACCTGCCTAATTATCTTGGCACTGGCGATACTTAAGGGCCGAGAAGGAATAGCACGTATATTTTCCAAGCATTACTAGTTATGTCGTTATTGCGTTAGAAAGGGGTCATGGAAATTTTGGAAAATATTATATTACTGCAAAATAAGTATTTTTCATAATAAACTTAAATTTAAAAATGTTTGCACTGCAATTTGATAAAACATAATTTATTCTTTGGGTTTTATTTTACAAAGTATTAACATTTTTGATAATATTGACTGCTAAATTAACATGTACCAAAAATAAAATCATTAGATGATACCTGTTTTTTTGTATTTCTTGGCATTAACTATTTAACAATTTCTAGACATTTTGTTAAGTAATTTTAGCAAGTAGGGAATAAATGTCAATCGTGTTTCCTTCTTATTTTGACTCTTCCGATCATCCTACCCACCTCTCTAAATCATCACTCCCACTCACACTACCCTCACCTAATAATGTCCAATTATTTCTGTATTTGTTTTATTTAAGTTAGTTTTAAGTACGCTAGTAGCGAATAAATTAAATAAACTAACAAATATGGGTAGAAGATAAAACTCTTAAAATAAAAATATTGATATCTTTTTAAAATAAAGATTTTAAACCCTATTCTAATTTGTTTCCTAAAGAGGAAGATAGGAGAAAAAAACGTATTAATTTAAAAAAAGAGGCCATTGTTATAAGGATTTTAAAATGCCTATTTCTCCGATTTTTTATAAAAATATACTCGTAATAACTAAAATAAAGGGGCGTAAATTATATTCTTAGAAAACACTACGAAAATAATTTAGAAGATTGTTCGATCCATTCTATTTTTTATAGTTTGATCCTCTAGTGAAATAAGTGGATATAAATTTGTTAAGAAACTTTCATTCAATCAGCTTGGAATACGCATCCACTATTTGAGATTCATAATTACAGAATCGAATCCATACAAAGAAAATTAACCCATGTGATTGCATATCGTGAAGGTTTATCTGATCAATTTGGAACGTATAATGATCGAATTTCGCACTATTAACTACAATCTCTGTCAGTCAGACGCAAACTTTCAGATGTATTCCTTCTGTAAAAAATCATGCATGCATCATTCGATAAACCAAACATTATATTATCAATTTAAATTATATTCTCAATTAATCAATTTAAAAAAAAGTTTTACCATTAATATCTAACTGATAATGTCCTTTATTAAGTATCAAAACAGTGTACCATCAGCACAGGTGACATATTGCCTGTTTTATCCACTAAAATAAAATAAAATTTCTATTGATTTTCACTGAAGCCTTCACTTGTTAAACCAATCATCTGTAAAATATATAGTATGGTATGTTATCGAACAGAAGCTTTGCACTACTATCAATTTATTGAACCACCCAAAATCCCAAATGTCGTACTTTCCTTGTATATCCTGAGTTTTCGGAAGGGTTTCTTGTCAGGCTCGCCACATATTGGGATAGCCCCATAATCACTGCTATTTATCGTTCCCAAACACATCCAACATCTGATTTCCCCTCCTAGTACCTACCATTTAGCTGGCGGTGATCCAAACAGTAATGGACCTGTATAACTTAGATACAGCGGAAGCTTTATTTGGCTTCTGTCGAACCTTTTCTGGGGACGGACTCTAATATATTTTTATTAGTTTTACTTTAAAAATAGAAATTTCAGCATATTATTTGTTGTACTGATATAGCAATAAAATAAAAGTCAGTTTAACTCAAAATATTATTACCTATAACATGCTAATAAATGTATTATTTTAAAAAATGTTTTTTAACCTACTTTAAAATTATATTACACGGATTTTGAACTTTGTGAATGTGGACACATTCAAACAATAGAGCACATTGTAGAAAAATTTTCCCTTCATCAGTTTCTCTATAATAAAAATAACAATATTTTTTTATTTCGGTATGTAAGGAGGTTAGTATAGTCCCACACATTCCACACAAAGTATATGTACATACCATAGTTATAGAAACATAAAAAATATGTACGAAAGTATAAAAAATAAAATAATGACATAAAAAAAAATAAGTACACGAAAATAAAGCCTTTAAGGTCCTGCGGCATTTAAATTGTGGGGGCCAATTTCTTTCTCCAGTATGCGTCGATGCTGGAGGCTGGAATGAGGCGGGCCTTCATGATGAGGATATTCCCAAAGCTGTTTATTCTTTCCCTCATTGCAGCTACCCTAGTTCTTATTATGCGGAAGGCGTTATTATACTGTCATGCTACTCCTTTTATAGTTTGCCCAGAGTTCGCACGTGTACAACGTTGCACAGAAGGCGAGGAAGAGAGTCCTTTTCACAGCGGTACTACAAAGGCAAAATCTTCTCCTGATCATGTTCGATTTAATCTGAGAGCTCTTATTGCCTATCAATATCATCACCATCCATCAGATTACTGATGATTATGTGTCCTAGGTATTTAGTTCCTTCAGTCACTTTCAGGATCACACCGTTTAGGGTAGCTGCAGGAATACTACTCGAGCCTTGACAATATCTTATGACCAACAGAGCCGCTTTATTGGGGTTATAAGACATGATTGTCTCTTTAGCAAACTCTATGCAGATCTCCAGAGAATGAGTAGCCCTCTTATAGACGGCGCCATCAGTACCATGTCGTAAGCCTAACTGATTTTGTTGGTACATCTGTGCTGCACTAAGTGACTCCCGATGCCGTCGACCTCAGCATCCCACTATGATCTCCACTAACTCTAATAGACCATACGAAGATGAAGAAATGGAGATGACATCTTCCTACATTATTATATTTTCTGTATTAAACAACTACTCTCCCATGCATACTGTATATTAAAAATATTGTATAACTCATTTTAAATCTACTAGATTACTGGTGAATACTGAAATGAAAATGAATATAAAAGGTTAAACCAGATTTAATGAAATTCCCGTTTCGAAAAAAACATTGCTTTCACATCTCCGTCTGGTACTGCCACATTGATGGCCGCGCTGCTCCGTGCAAGTGACAACTGTTTTACAAAGTGAGCCTGCACCGGCGTGAACAATGAATTACCGTTCGTAAAGAGGAGATAACTACAATAGTCCGTAGAGTATGTAGAACATAGGGGTGCGTGAACGATACTGAACATGAAATTAAAATCGCCCTTACTTTCACGCCAAGCCTGGTTATTACGTTTAAAAGCAATTCTTTTAAATTAAAAAAAAAAAGTGTTTTTGAACCGCACTTTAGAGGTACACTTTTAAAAACTGCTTTTATTTTGTTTACGTACATTGTATTTTATATCGACTGTAAATAAGTAAAATCCTTTTAGCCACACAATGAAAACTTTACAGGAGACGATCAAAACGAATCTTGATTTTTATGAGGGAATGAATTTTTTTTCTCGTGTATTTTAAAGTAAATCATTTCTTTAATAAATAATTTATTTTTTTGGAATAAATTTATGAAGTTTTGAATTCTCGCTTGTCGTTATTGATTTGACTGCGAAAGTAACAACTTTTACTAGTTCCAAACAAAGAAACAAAGAAACATTGATTTGAAAATTTTATTTATTTTCAATAAAATTTTTCCAAAAAATATCTAAATAATAAAGTTCTTAAGTAGGCAAATACTTGCGTTATCTATTTTCAAAAAATTTTACCTACACAAAACTTCTTCTTTTGAATATGTAATCTGTGGCTAACCATATCTACAGGTTAATCTCAATACAACATGGCGGGTTCATTTTTTTATACTAATTTTAAAACCCAATAGGAACAGTTTTACATATTGGATTTCATTCAAACTACTCTCTTAACCTTCCCGGCACTAATAAGAACAAACTATGCTATTTTCAGCCAAGCCGGTGCAGTAATTTTGGAGAAAATCGAGGACAGACAACCGTTCATTTTTATATATATATGCATAGATAATGTGAGATGTGTGGTTTGATTCATTACACTGATAGTTTTAAAAAAAACAACAGAAAATGCTTTACTATGATATATTTTTTAATATTAAAAATACCCCTTTTAAGCTATAATGATTTTACCATTTTGCGAATTGAAAATTATTCTATCTGACATCACTGATAATAACATTACCAAAAATTGTGCCTTGAAGGGTTTTACGTATTTAGAGTCAATATTATATTTTTTAACTTATTTTCTAATTTTTTTTTTAAAATTATCAAAATCATTAAAACGCAAATATACTCGTATACCTTGATTTTAATCAACTCCTTTATTGTTTAAATTATTGTCAGATTTACTTTACGGTACTATAGGGAACCGCTACAACACGTCTCAGGCTAGCACAAGGTTCTTGTAATGCAAGAACCTTGAGGCTAGCGTAGCAAGTAGGGGAAATGTTCACCCATAAACATCCATTTATAACATTAATTATTTGGGAAGTAACCAATGATCTGTACATAATGGAAATTCTATTTTGAAATGATGTACAATAACTTTGTGGGGTCATTTTTATTAAATTAATAATAATTACTTTTTTTAAAACCACTGTATTTAATATGTTAATATCTTCATGTTTCGGGAGTGAAGCTCCACTTTACAGGATAAAAAAAATTAAATTATCTAATATTGTAGGTAAATTGTTTATGAGGGGAGCTTTCCTTCTGAAACATGTAGATGTTTACATATTAAATACGGTGGTTTTAAAAAAAGGAAATATAATTTAATAAAATCTATCTATTTGTTGTGTAGATAAACCGATAGAAGTTTATTGTGGGCATGTTTGTGTGCCCAAAGTGAGCTCATTTCTTCGATACTTCTGGTGAAATTGATCAAATATTTTTAAATACTCTATCTTGAGCAGATGAGCAATTTCATTAACTGTCTGGGGCCTATGAGTCGAAGGTATTATGTAAGTTGGCGACGTTCAATTTGCATTCCAATTCGATTACCTGTTCATTGTTAACATAACATTAGATAGGAGGGTTTTTTATTTGTCATTAATTGATCACCGTACGTCAAAGTTATCGAGTACTACCGCTTACCGTTTTTGTGCGGTATTTACGAACAATGTAACTGAAAAAAATATCTCATTTTTAAGAGATGTTTCTCTATCCGAATTTCGTAGGCAGCCGCTTTGTTTTATTTAAAACGAGGCTTTGTAGGGAGAAAAGTACAAATAACCCGATAAATATTTAAAACACGTGAGCTCTTACATAATGGAAGCGTTACGCCCGCACGTCCGGGCGTGTATTGTACTCTAATACTTCATTATTCACTCTAATTGTTGGAGGAGCACGTTCATGTACAATATTAATTACAACATTAATGGATCGCTTTTGCTACTTGCCCAATAACGAGGAAAAAATTAGCGGCCGGCTCCGGCGGGCTGTTGCTGAACCGTGAGAACTTTTAATCCTCGGCCTAATTTGAATTCATTGTTAATTGCGCTATATGTTAATATGTGTTAACGGGCAACAAGCTTGGAAACCATTCAACGAAATTTTTGATTAACGGAAATCACGAAATGTCACATATTCTAGAAACGAATTGTCGTTTAAAGGGTATTTTTAATAATAATAATAATTGGATGATTTTCTATAGCGCCGTTTTTGAGAAAAATCACCTCAGGGGCGCTGTACAAATATTACTTTCCATTCTCTATCTAATTATGTACTTACCTGTCAGGTCGCAGTTTTATTATAAAATTCAAGCATAGAGATGATATTTTTACAGTTACTAGTTTATCCTTCCTTTCTATTTATGTTATATTTATTAGAATTGGTGGCACAAAAAGAGTTGGTATTTATTTGAAATATTTATGATATTTCGGGCTTGAGAATATTTATAAATGACCTTAAATATTAACATTTTTTTTACACATTTAGTTATTTACAGTGTTGCGGGCTGTGACTGAAACCGGCTAGCCTAGCTAAGCAATTTACGTGTACATGTCTTCAATTTATAGATATGATTGTCTGAAAAGATGGTTTAAGTATGTTGTACGCATGTAACTTATTATTTTTATCCGGTTTTATCTTTTTTGTCAATAGCACTCAATTTTACATATTAAGGAATATGAGAAAAATAAACTCTTTATAAAGAGATGCGAGGTAGATAATTCCGGGAAGCAGCATATATTTTTCACAATATCCTCTCAAATGAAATATGAAGCAACACGTTGAAGCACATTTTGTCTACGTGAGGGTAAAACCTTGGCATTTTTCCAGCAATATTTCCTTTTCCCTATTCTATCTTGATTTTGATATCGTTTTTAGTTATATTCATTGAGTTTATAATCATGGTAAACTACTATATTTTGTTGCTGAATATTGATCTACGATGAAAAATATACTTTCCAGAGCATTTTACTCTGGACCAAGGTGTGAAAATTCTCAATTTAAAAAAAAACATGTTTGTGACATTATTTTGTTTGGGAGACCAAAGCTGCAAAGCCAAATTTTATCGTAGCAAAGCAAATAAATAATTAAGTAAATATTTACGTCTATATCGTCGCAGGAAAGCAATATTGCTGTAACAGCCAAAGCCATATAAAAAAACGCCGGATTTTGAGGCTTATATGTCAATTAAAAAACGTAATATTGACAAAACGAAGATTTTTTCCAACGTCGTACAGATCTTATTTCTCATTGTAGAGTCACGAGACCCAGATAGATAGACTAAAAAAAAACCCCTGTGGAATGGTTGGTGTATACAGATCAATTTGTGGGTAGTGGTGGTTACAGCAGTATTGGTTTCCTGCGACGTGTGTACATTTACAAGAATTATTTGAAATATAAACCAATATATTTTATTCACATTATTAACGTTACGTTTCATTGACGACAATTAAAAAAAACATCGAGGATTGTACTGCGACTGTGTCCCACCCAGGCGTCGGGAGTTAATTCCTAGCTACTGTCTATCTTCGTTAAAAATAAATAAATATAAACATATACATGATGTTTAGTGATGTTCCTGACTTACTTTAACCAGGGATTCCTGACCTTATTTGGAGTAAAAAATGAAATGTTGATTTCCAGTAATTTAATTAATTGTAATTTAATAGTAATTTAAAAAAAAAACATTAAAATTTGGTAGATATTTGACACGTAGGGTCTAGATGGGGGTTGGGCGTTTACTTGGCTGAGTGATCAGTGAAGACACGTGAAAAAAAAATTGGGTGCTTTTAAAAAATATAAAAACTACAAAAATATCACCGGAGACCAACATTTTGTTCACATTTTTTACTCATAATAAGGTTAGGAATCACTGGTAAGTAAGTCAGATACTTCCCTTAAGACGGTATATATTATATATTTATACGTATATGATTGCGGTTTAAAATCATTATTTACACTACTGAAAATATCTTTTCGCAAACGTGAAGATTTGCTCATATAGTTCAAACACTCCGCCCACTGAAAAGCGAAGCTAAGCGGGAAACACATCGCACCCCCGGTGCTCGGTCCAAACGAAGCATTTTGTGATACGTCTATACTTTTTTCGATTCAATCGCAGGCACTAAATGAAAAAAAATAAGCGCTCCGCATTGATACATTAGAAATTAAATTTTGATGGCCGAATGGATGATTATTATTATTGAATTTTTATTGTTTATTTACTTATTAATAATAACTTTTTTTTATTCATGTAATATTATTTACTTATTATTATTTACTGATTATTATTTACTTATTATTATTTATCTATTATTATTTGTTTGCTAACTTAACTTATTTTAACTAATGGGATATCGGCATGGGGTGGAGCTGCAGATACGTATATTAAGGCGCTAAATACATCTCATAAAACAATAATTAGAATCATGTTAGAAAAACCATTTCCACATCTTACAGAAAACCTATTAATTACAAATAGCATTCTTCATATAAGAAAATTATTTATTAAAAAAATATCTATAACAACTGAAGTTACATTTTATACTTTCTGATTAAAATATATTAAATATGTTATTGACTATTTGCTGCATCCTCTTCGGGCTGCATCCCCGTGTTTCGTCGTCCGCTCATAAAGCTGACTGATGCGTAACTCAATCTTATCATTATTACTCAATTACATTATCTTTCTTTTAGTACTCAATATTAAACGATTTTTTTTCCACAGCACCAACCAATACATATTAAATACAAATACATAATTGTTTACTCTCCAATGTTTGTATTTCCTCATCTCTTCATTATGTACTTAACTATTATACTATACAATTATATGGTATACGTAAACGATCACTCTATAGTTTTTTTCTTATCTCTTTGAACTTAACTATTATTCTATATTAATTATTATACTATACTCAAATTCTCTCGTATACACATTTGTTTTTCTGTACTATTCTTCACATCTCGTTATCCTTAATTATTATCCATTTTGTAAATATATTATATTACCGTCCTACGCCAATACTAGTTTTTTTCCCCTTCTATTTTTGTATAATGGCACTTAATATTAACTAATCTTGTCAATTCTACTGTCTTAAAACGGGATTTGTTCCTAGTTGGGCTGTCAATGCTTTCTTACATTTTATTGTTAAATAATGTGTTTCAAATAAATAAAGGGTTTTTTTTTTCAAAAAATCGATATGGCATTGGAAATACCGTAGGCTGCTTAGATCTATACGAATACCTAGGAATGACGAGCTTCTATAGCTTTCATTAAGAGGGGAGTTGGGGATAGTCGAGGGAGGGTTCGGGTTGGATAGGGGGTTGGATTGGGGTGGTAGTTTATGCCCCACGGACACCGCGGATTACGGGCGCCGGAAGCCGCCGCCTGGGGTGAGCTAAGATCAGTGTATCCGCAGAACGTGTAATGAGGCCTAACGAGTAGTAAGTGAAAGCATAGCTCTTGACATTTAGACGTGAGCGGCACCGATCAGCTCTTTTTAATGAGCCAATTATTCATTTCATCAAAATGATAATGATATAAAAACAAAAATAACCCTTTCTTAATCATAACACATTCAACTGTGTTTCCATTTTTCACACTGTTTATTTATGAGAATCCAGTGAATTATAATGATAAATGATTTAACTCCATTTGGTTATAATTTCTTCAAAATATTGGTATTCACTTTGTGGCGTCATTATTAATAAGTGAATTTCAAATTATTTTGTATTCACCACTTTATTAATGCATTTTTTTAAATAGCTATCTCTTGAATTAATTTTCATATTAATATTAATAATATATATATATTTTTTAATTTCTAATATAAATTTGTAAATCAATATTTTATTATAATTATTTATTACCATTTTTGAATAATTACTTACCTATTGTAATCAACATTTGTTTGTGTTTATAATTTGTCTATTCTTACATTATTGTGTTCTATGTTTATCATTTGCATTATTTTGTTGTATATTTATCATTTGTCTATACTTGACATTATTACTTTTTAGTATTCTATGTACTCCTAATGAAGAAAGCATCGCTTTCGAAACATGTAGATGTCTGTATATTAATAAATTGGTGAAAACAAAATAATTTTAATTCATTTATTGATAAGAAATTATTTAACCTTATTCGACTTACTTAATTATGACCTTGGTGCTTTTATTCTGCTGCGGGCATCTCCAGATTGGAACAAGTTAAGATTATATTAGAGAATTTTCAATATCCGAATTAGGAGAATGTGTTTTATTTTATTTTTATTAATTATTGACACCCCGGTGGGTTTTTAAATATTTTAACATTTTTCATGATTTCGTGTATAGAAAGAAAAAAAAGGATTTAAATTAACAAAAAAGAACATGTTACACATATTTGGTATATAAGTGTAACATATTTATGATATATATGTATGTATAATAATGTAAAGTGCATGACACAGAGAAATTATAAAGGGAAAGATTTTTATTTTATTTTCAGCTAACACTTAATAGACTGATCTACGTGATACGTAATAAACGAGCGTATGATATAAAATAATGTGAGTACATGACATTGTGAAAAAAATATCTACGTGTTTTAGTATTTCGAATGACGTAAAAATGTATGAAATTGCATAATACATAATATAGTGCATGATACAACAGAGAAAGAAAAAAGAGGAACAAGTTTTTGGATTGCAGATAAGTAAAAAAGATAATTTAAAAAAAAGAATTATACAATTGCTCCTACGCGATGCTCTATTGGTCTGAAGATGCTCGTAATATGGCGAAACCGGTACGTACGGTGCCGGATAAAATAGTGGAACAAAAATAAGGGGGTTTTAAGTCATAAACTTTTCCAAGCTCATATTACACGGTTTTCATCGACATCAACCTGTTTGATACGTTGTCCCCTTTCACAATATTCATCACAAAAACAGCAGCATGCGCTGTCTTCTTCGGATGGTGAAGAAATCTAAATTTAACTTACTTTATTACGGATCATTGTTTTATATCAATTCAAGTCTTATTAACAGGAAACATCGATTTATTGTCGTCTCCAGCCAGGTGAGCCAGGTGAAGGAAGAAGGAAGACGGAAAGGAAATAGACAAGACAAATATTGACGCTTCCCGGCTTCTGCTATCCTGTTCCCAGTACCTAGTTCCCCGCTCGCCTTTCCGCGAAGATACAACCGGAAACTTGACTGATTTCCGATGAACTTGTGTAGACTATAGCCTCCTTTATCTTCTAATATTAAGCTGGTGTTCGTGCAGTGTAAATCTGTATTTAGACTCTTTCAAATTACTCGACTCAACGGGCTTTTAAATTATACAGCTTTAGATGACTTATGTGTTTTCGTGATATATTTTTTTAAATTTTATTTACGACGCATATTAAACAAATTATAGCAAACTTAAAAGGCTGTATCTGTGGTGGCAGCAGTGGTGGTATTTTTCTTTTGCCAACTCTCCTCCATTCAATTAGTCCTTCTTAATTAACTATTAATTTTTTTTGCTAACATTATTTTAAATTCTTATTAATGGGGAGTTTAGTTAAAGAATTTAACGTAGAAATTGTTCCCAAACAAAATTTCCCCATATCTAGAATCATTTTTTCTATTTTATTGGATGGAATCAACCGAAACAGTCAAACTGCGGCAACGTTAAGGAAACGGAAATCAGCTCGTTATTATTTGCAAATGACATCGCGAGATTAACCGCGATTACAACAGTGTACCAATCGCTTCAACACAAAATTGCACGGTGACAGGGATGAGGATGAACATCTCAAAAACAAAAGTAACAGTGATAGGAAGATTGCCAACTCAATACCCAACTCAGTTCAACATCTTAGAAAACGGGTGACAATAAGGAACTCTAGTCCAATTTCTTTATTTTATTTATTATTTTTATATTCTATGATAAACCATAACTTAAAGTAAGTAATAAAATTATGTTCCTTTTAGAAACTTTAAATCAAACAATTATAATAGTATTGAGCACTAACGTTATCACAATATCCGAATTGATAATTGGTTTGCTCAAGAATACTCCAATTTCCTTCGATAATAATATTTATTATTTATTTATAATGATCAATAATTATAAATTATACAATTGAAAATACACTTTGTATATACCACTTTACTTAAAATATATAAATATTTCTACATGTTTCGATAGCAATGCTATCATCTTCAGGAATAAATGAATACTAAAACATAATTTCAAGTATAGAAAAATGATAAAAAACTTAAAACATTAATTAAGAATATACAAAATATGACCATAAACAAAAATGAATTAAAGTAGGTAACTAACAGATCAAAAATGTTAATGACTAAATAATTATAAAACATTGAATAATACATTTAAATTAGAAATATAAATAAAAATTATTATTATTAATATTAATAAGAAAATAAATTTAAGAGATAGCTATTTTAAAAAAATATTTGATTATTTATTAAATTTAATTCGCTATTAACACTTTTTCTTATTTCTAAAATTTCAAATTTATCTAATTGTTAACCAGTTGTATTTGTATGTAAAACTTTTAAACCTTTATTTATATCAAACGAATATTGGTTTCTAAAATATGATTTGCAAATTCAGAAGAGTTGTTATTATTTAAACACCTTAGGTGTTCCTTAACTCTAATACTAAAATTTCTACAAGTCTTTTCGATGTAAAAATAGTTGCAATCATTACAAATCAATTTATATACTCCCGATTTATTCAAAATATTATCTTTAAAATTGTTGTACATAATACTTCTAATCATCCATTTTCTCAAAAATTATCAGCTTTTCATTCTATGCTTAGTAGGTTAGTTAATATACCACTTATAAATATTATAAATATTATAAATATTATGATAGTGGTATATTAACTAACCTACTAAGCATAGAATGAAAAGCTGATAATTTTTGAGAAAATGGATGATTAGAAGTATTATGTATTCAAAATATTATAAATATTATGATAGTGGTATATTAACTAACCTACTAAGCATAGAATGAAAAGCTGATAATTTTTGAGAAAATGGATGATTAGAAGTATTATGTACAACAATTTTAAAGATAATATTTTGAATAAATCGGGAGTATATAAATTGATTTGTAATGATTGCAACTATTTTACATCGGAAAGACTTGTAGAAATTTCAATAATAAATGGGAATACCTAAGGTGTTTAAATCTAGAAACCCAGCTCATGGTTGTCATAAGTTTAAAAGTTTTATACAAACCCCAACTGGTTTACATTAGATCTCAGTGCAAGCAATGTTAACAGTCAAAATTTAATAAATATTAAAAAGACCTGTCTCTCAGGATTTATTTTCGCCATTAATAATGAGCCACATTTATATTTCTAATTAATGTGATGATGTGTTTTATATTTAGTCATTAGCTGACACGATCTGTTAGTTACTTAATTCATTTTGTTTATGAGTCATGTGTATTCTTAGTAATGTTTTAAATTTTATCATTTTTCTATACTTGAAGTGTTACAGGTATTCATTTATTCCTGAAGACGAATAACGTACTATCGAAAATGTTGCTGCCTGTTACAAGTAGAATATTGAGGCATTTCAATTATATAATTAATAATGATGCCACAAAGTTATCAATCATTTGAAGAAATAATAATTATAAAGCTTAAAGTTACCCAAATTAAGTTTAAATTTCGCCCAAAGTATAAAAATATATATTTAAAATATAAAGCAAAAATGAAAAATAAAAATGTTCATAGTAATCCAAAAACAAAATGCGCACATGACGTCAGATATTCTAAATGCAATGGTACCAACATAACAAGATTTTTCGGTGAGATGATGTTTTATTCACTTTTTAAATAACGATTTATAAATTCTACGTATAATTATATATATATATATATATATATATATTCAGAATCGGCATTGGCTGATCTATGTGAATATGTTTTTAAAGGCATTATATTTTTAGCTGGAGTTCCTTATTATAACAGGTTGACCAATTCAAATACCTTGGGGTCGAATTCGGAAGCGATGGCCCGCAAGACGGAGAAATCGACCGTAGAATAGATTTTTTTTTAAACCGCTTATTATTTAAAAAAAAAATTAAGGATGATGCAGATAATAAGGTCCTGTTAAGCCAATGAATATGGCTGGTCAACAGGTGCTATATATATTATTATTTTTATGTGTTTTTCATATATTATAATTTTCGAAGAAAGCAATCACTTTATCATTATCACAAATCTAAAATAAACAATTAGATTTAATTCCAAGTCCGATTTTAAGAATGTTCCCTTACTTCCCATGGAACCCCTTCCCTTCCCCTACCCCTCTACCTACCCCTCTACAGAAACCTTCTACCTACTCCACTACCGCCCTCTCTCAGATGCTCTGTGATGCGTTTTAAGTACCTATAGGTTACTATTATAGTAAAAATACATTAACGGCCGTTCTTCCCAACCCTACGGAGCCACCCTTGAGGCTAAATTTTACCTCAACACTGCTCAAATGCATAAATTCGCCCTTCCCAACGAAATTCTCGATCAAATGTACGATCAATTTAGGATATCGATTTTTGTGGATTAAGTTCCCTCCGTAGAAGAATAGTTATCAAAAGCGTGAATAGGGTGAACAAACATCACCGAAATTTCAAATGTCATCATTAGTTTACGATCATCATTAAACGATTCAAATATTGAATGAATAAGTTTTATTTCCGTTTTCGAATGTCAAAACATGTTTTCTGTATGTTTTAAATAAATTTGAAGACAATCCATCTTATTTTAGTAATTATAAGCTACGTTTTGTCTTGTTTTTTCACTCATCGAGAATCGTCAAATGTCAAATGTACGAAACGATGAATGTGCTTTGCGGTATTATTAAAAGTCAAGGTAACACTTTATTTTCAACATATTTTTAACACACACGTTTGTGAAGTATAAAATATTAGTTTATGTATTCATTTTAAAATAAATTGTATGTATTCATAATAAACACAATGTTAACTCACATATGTCATTTTTACATTGAAAGTTTTTACTTTGATATCACTTTATTGTCTTAAAAGTAGGTGGCTACTATTTTATCGTGTATTAAAGTGGGTGGACTCTATTTTATAGTAGGCGGGTACCTCCATAGACAATTTTGGATGAAAAATACTTGGAAACAGGTAAACAGAGCTAATACTTAACAAAGCACAAGCAGCATCGGTGACTCAGATTGATCATTCAAAAAATTGAGAAGAACGGCAGTTAGAGATGATTTCTGTTATACATTCGACCATTGTTTACTTAAAATGTAGATTAAATTACTCGTGGTTAAATTATTTTACGACAGCGATGCTAGCAATTTGATGTACCTCGCATCAATATTCCCAGTATCGAAATAACATAGTTTGATGCTCCAAAGTTGCAGTTTGAAATTTCTAACATTTTGCGAACATTGTGTAATGACAACGTCGCACAGGTTCCCGTGTAGAGATAGTTCCTCAATATTTCTTCCTATTTTGCCCCTCGCAACAACAATCAGCGAGCGAGGAGTTTGATACTTGCCAGGAAACTGAAAACTGAAAAAGGTATCTTGCAATTTACAATCTAAATTTCTATTTCATGAGCGAGTATTTAGGCTGCATAGTATCAACATAACGTTTACATTGTTGAGTATCATGTATCACATTCCATTTTTTAGTTATATAAGGAAAAGGGTTAATACATTGCGAATATCTCGACGCACACACAGGAGGAGGTACTTTTGCTGTCTATCTATTAATTTACCATGGTAAATATTTATTTTGGATGTTTTTATTTGCTCACTGTGCGTAGGTCAATTGGGCGTTTTGTAATGAAATCAGAAAAATGTGTATATAATTTTTATTTAGGCATTCAAAAACTAAGCCGTACAAAATATTTGGTTTACATGATGAAATTTGTAAAGCATTTCTCTATGGAATTTCAAAGACATTTTTTCAACTTTTGCTGATCTCGTCTCATCTTGGGTGACAATTCATCAAACATATTTTTTAAAATATTTTTTTAAATTTCTTATAAGTTGCATTACAAATAATGTACAAAATGTATTTAATTAAAGGCTTTTCTTGGTGGTGTATAAATTATAAGAAAATATGAGTTCTTGTGTATGATAAGGGAGTCACGATTTTTAATTTTGTAGTTACATAATATTTAATTTGTTTCTATTTATAAATTATTTGGTATGAAATATTTACGTATGTAAGTTTTTGTAAAAAAAAAATTCTGATTGGTAATTAATGCAGCGTATTTCAATAGGGAGATTATTGTAGTTTTTTTATGGCTTGATAAATATAATCGTTTTGCATTTAAGTTGTTTTAAAATTACGTGTTACGAATTAATTTCTCATACGTTTGTAATATTCCTGATTTTCTTTAAGATTTTTCTCTTTACACATTTTTATAATAGAAACTTGTTTAAATATATTTTTAATATTTGGTGCTGGAAAAAGTGCGAAAAGTGATTGTGTTGAGAAGGCGGAATTTTCTTTTAAGTATTACTTTTATGATGATTTTTTGTGAAACTTTTAGTGAATTTAAATTATTTTTATAAGATCCCCCCCAACCAATAATGCCATACATAAAGAAATAATGAACAAAGGCGTAGGCATTACTAAACTTAAAACACATCTTTTCAGACAATCGTATCGATAAATTGAAAAAAATTCACCTGGAAATTGCTTAGCTAGGCTAGCCGGTTAGTAGTTACCTAAAGTCATTAAATAAATAAAATAAAAATAAAATAAACAAAATTCACGCATCGGTGCGCAAATGCGTCCACAGCCCGCAACACTGTAAATAACCAAAGTGTAAAATAAAAATTTAATATTCATTAAAAGCTTCTTACGCTTTTTAAGGTAATTTTATAGATATTTTTGAGTCCTAAAATTCATTTTATGAATACTTTCCAGTCCTTAAAATTATAAGTATCTCAATAAATACCAACTCTTCTTGTGCCACCAATCTTCTAATAAATGTAACATCAATAGAAAAGGAGCAACAAATATCCATGTAAAACTATCATCTCTATAAATAAATTTTCTAATAAAACTGTGTTCATCTGAAGCGACCTGCCAGGTAAGTATGATTTTCTGTATCTGTTTGTATATAATTAGCTAAGAAATATTTGTACAGCGCCCTTGAGGTGATTTTTCACAAAAACGGCGCTATACAAATCATCCAATTATTATTATTATTAGTACATATATTTGATTATTTTCGGATTAAAAATAATTCTTAGCCTAACGAATATATATACATTTCCTCATTCCCTTTACCAGCTCTGTGGTGTATCTATTTTATGTTAAGTTTAGATCCATGATCGCACCGAGGTATTTAATTTCGGAAGAAGGGTTGATTATAAGGGTTGATATTAACGTGTTGCTTGGACATTTTATACAAGGAGAAAAAAGGCATATATTTTTTTTTGCATTAAGTGTGAGTAGGTTTGATTCGACACACTTTTTAAAAGTGAACATTTCTGATACAAAATTAATGGAAATAAAAAAAATTAAAACCGTCCTGAAAACCTAATCTAACCTAACAGAAGTAACAATAAAAATAAATCAAATGGTTCACCATCAGGAAAGGTTATTTTTCGTTATTTTAATAACTTTCAAAAAGGTCACCCTCATCTCCTTCCCTTGTCCTACTCGGGTCGGAGATTCATCGCCTCGACAGGTTTCTACAGGTGTCCCTGTCCTAATCTACTTTGTCAGCTTCCGTCCACATCGTTTAATGCCCAAACATTTTCATCATACGTTATCGAGCTTTCACAAACAGCTTTAACTTTCAAAGATAAGACGAGAATATATTCGAAATGGAAAAATGCAAAAATCAAACAAATTGCTCTAAATAATGGTTACTCCAAACACATAATTGACAAAATTTCAAATAAAAAAAATTTATACTTATTTCCACTAATAAATTTCTGTTTTAAACAATCCCTTTCAATGGCCTAGA